>VUQG01015617.1:0-21466 GCA_015106755.1 Etia nguti | reverse complement strand
ACTTTGTGTTAATAGACCTCTCTGCATTGAATCATACCTGTTATTAATCTCTGTCTCTCTTCCACAGCATGTCTTTATCCTGTTTTCCTTCTCTCACCCCAACCGGTCGCAGCAGATGGCCGCCCCTCCCTGAGCCTGGTTCTGCCGGAGGTTTCTTCCTGTTAAAAGGGAGTTTTTCCTTCCCACTGTCGCCAAAGTGCTTGGTCATAGGGGGTCATATGATTGTTGGGTTTCCTCTGTATCTATTATTGTACGATCTACTACACAATATAAAGCGCCTTGAGGCGACTGTTGTTGTGATTTGGCGCTATATAAATAAAATTGAATTGAAATTGAATCCCTTTTGTTTAGCTGCTCAAACACATCCCATTTCCTGATGAGAGGCTGTAGACTCTGTGGCAAAGGTTAAAACCTTGTTACAAATAGACTAGAGGTTATAGAAATGTTTCATTTACCATGGATAGTCTTGGTAGTTTACCAAGCTTAGAGGAATTTACCCTCGGGTGCATTATTTCCATCATAAATCTTGTGTTCATCCACTGTTTTTTTCAGTGGATTTTAGGTTTTCAGTACAGCAGATGTCACATGATAACTCTTAATAATTGTACGGCTCAGAGTTGAGACAAACACTAGTTGAGACTAACTAGTTTAAAAAAAAATCCTAATTGGGAAATTTAGCAGTTCTCCCATTCTGTGATCTACCCGTTTGACCTCAGCATGCCAGCCTTTTTTATTATTTATTTATTTTTTAGCGAGGGTGTTTGAGGCACACAGTAAAAAAGTCCAGGAAAATAAGTGTCCAGGCTTTTGGTGACTGTCAAATGAAAATCTCCCCCTACACAGCCTTTTGACATCTCTCAGTAGTACTACAGGCAACTTTTTAGCCACAATCTGTCAGTGTTCGGCAATTGGTGGCCCTAAAACGTTGGAATAAAGTGAGGTTTTTCCCCCACTTAAATACTAGCAGTTTATCTCATTATTGCTGAGCTATGATATCATACAGAGTGAGAGAGAAACAAGCCACAAAGAGAATAAAAAAAGTATGTGTTTCTGTGGAAACTGGCAGTGAGGGAGAAATGTGCAAGATTACCAGACTATTACAGATGTCTCCAATTTTTCATCTCTGGCTAGGTGGAATGAGCCGATGAACATCCAACCCAAACAAACTTACTTCAGAACTAGCCATCACTGTTGAGCGGTGAACTGTGCTGAACTTTTAACTTCAATATTTATCAGATTGCTAAACCCATATCTCAGACATCCCACAGGTCTGCATTGCTTTATCAAAGCACTGGCTCTTGCTTGGAGTAGCCAGTAGTCATCTGGCATGACTGAGTTTAAGTTAGTACATGAAAGCTCACCCCGAGGCACAATTCTGGACTCTTCTGTTGTACTGACTCTGCTGGGCACATGTTTGTCTGAGTTTGCAGTGATTCTAAGGAACCTCCGTGGAGACACTGGGATATAGTACTCTGACAGCAAGCCAGTGGTGCATTTTCCTTTTGAGTCCTTAGACTGAAGCTGAGGGCTACAGTCAACATATCCAAGGGATGGCATAAATTGCTCTAAAACATTAGGATTCAGAGTGACCAAAAAAGTGAAATTAGACCATGATGAATCATTTTATGCCACCCACTCATCTGTCCCTTATCGTTCCATTCTGCTGACTGTGTAATGTTGTTCTGAAGAGTTAAAACAAAAAAATACTCCCCGGGGCCTTTCAACATGGATTTCATGTGCTTCCATCAGAACTCTTTAACTAGTAGGTTTAATGTGAATGGACTTGATAATGTTATATTGAAACTAAATAACACAAAATATGAAAGCAAACTCAGACTACGTTTTAAAAAAAGTTGCTTCTGTGCATATCTACATGTTTTGCAAGTCAGGTAAGAATACAATATATGGCACAATATCTCCTCTCTGAATATTATGGATAGTGCATGAGTGCGAGGACTGACAGATTTTATTTGAATTTTTTTTCCACAAATAAAAGCTATTCAAAGTTTAATATCTTTTCACTTCAAAATATAAAGTCTGTGATGGTGTCTGACTTTTTAAAGTACTTTGCACTCATCATCTGTGTGGAAATATTTGGGTTCTTTACTGTTGATGCCAAGGGACCGTTTGCTCGCTATGTAAAGAGAAATGCCTACTTCACAACTGATAACTGTGAACTTACAACCATAATGAGAGAGTGTAGGGATCAGAAATCAATGAAGCCACATAAAACTACAAAACTACAAGCTCCAAACTATCCATACTATACACCACAGTCATCTTTGATTCTCTTGCCAGAATCCTGTACAAAGGATGTCTATAGTAATATTGCAAGCATGGAGAAGATGGCAATGTTTATACGCAGGTGTGTGATTCTCTATGTTAAAATATAGATGGGTCACAAATTCAGGAGAACACCAACATGAAGTGTCTTAGCAAAGTGTTGGATGATCAAGTGAGAATGCATCTAGGCACTGATTCATCAGTTCAGAGATTTGCTGCTTTAATGTTGGTAGTGGAGCGCGCCGCCATTGGTCTAAAATCTGTGGCTGTTCAGCTGAGTTTCTGTCTTGTGGTTGTGAAGGTCATAGTGTTGTATAGTGGCCACTTGTGCCTTATGGATGGGGCTATTGTCTTTCTGGAAAGACCCCTGCTATCAGCATACAAATGTTTCATTTTGGAATAAAGGTGATCACTCTGGGCAACTTTGTATGGATTTACACTGACCTTCTGGTTGCAAACCATATTCAGCTGTTCAGGTGATGTAATTTTGATCATGCACTTTATTATTTGAACCTCCAGTGGTTTCAAAACAGCCTCTGTAATGGATGATGCTTTGCCTTCGACTGTGAAAAAGTAAACTCCAGGAACATGCTTACTTTTGATGGCCACTGGAAGAAATGCGAGAGATAGTTGCTGAAGTTGCTGGACTGAGGCTAGCCACGGATGATGTTATGAAATTGGATGTCTATAAGCTACATTAGCTCCTCTATCATGGATGTCATCAGTGTCAGATTATGATGGAATTTGCTGATTGTGTTTGTTCCATTGAGCTGATTTCATTATTTTATAGCTGTTGTGGTCAGGTCTTTAGTCGAGGGACCTGAGGGTAAAACTGGTCATTAAAATTAATTAAGAGACAATTTGGATAATAGTCAGATGAAAAAAAAAAAAACTACTGATTGACTTGCCTTCTTGTGAACAAACATACAGATCCACTACAATGGATATGTGCTGCTGTGCAGGGTCATGTCAGTTTGTGTTTCAGTTTCTGTGCGTGGTACACTGCATTTCCCCATCATTTGCTTCTTGTGCTTCTCGATCCATAAATAGAAGAAGATAGACACAATATTGGCTGTGGTTACCGAGGTGTTATGAAAGGATGCTGGAATGAAACTCGAAGCTTTCTGAAGTGTGACAATTGGCTTCTGACACTCAGTGCTCAGTGACAAAGAAGAGTCACTAGTTAGAGGTGGCGGTAGCCAACAAGTAAAAGTCAGATTTCTTGAAATGGAAAGTGGCCTGTTGTGTTCTTTTGGAAGTAGGATATGCGAAGGAAGAGAATGAGTTCGTTGAAAGGGGATCATTTAGCAGCACTGACCTCATGTAATAGAAGCTGCTCCAGTTTAATACCTCATGACGGCGCAGTAGACAAATGGGACGGAAAGCTGTTGGATGCTAATCTTGTGAAAAACTGCTCATTGTAAAACAGAAGGGAACTTTGTGCTTAGGATCTGAGAGCAAATGTTAAAAGGAACAATTACATTTCTTTAATAAAACATCTCTGCAGTGGCCTATCAAGTCTTGGTTGTGTCCCTTTTGTCCTGTCATAACTGTTATCCTCCTTCCTCTTCAGATCATTAACCAGCGATTTGTTTTCTCAGCAGGATCCTCTGAACAATCTAATATAATATCTCATATCTCTCGGGCAGGATTGAAAAGATTAACAAACAGTGCAAGGAAGCAGATTGCCAGCACGTCGAGGTCTTTCTTTCAAGTGACCCCCACCCCCGTGCCTTGACTGACATGCATTATCAGTTGAATAACCAAGCTTTTACTGCACACCAGAGGGCATTTCACTAAAAAATGTAGCCATAAGAAGTACACATGTTCCAGCTGGCCTACCCATTACATTCAGATTGCAGAATGTGCTCCGTATTGTGCGAAGGGAGGCAATATGTAAAGTAATTTACATACAATTTCCTTCATGAGTCAAGAAGTGCCACCAGTACCCTTTGTTGATGATCTCTGCTGCTGATGGGGTGAATTAAAGGTCCAGAAAACTACAGTAAAAATGAAATCATAAATAAAGAGATGACTACATAATTTTCAGGGTCAGACTCTAGTGTATTGCTTTGCAGACAAGGACTTCTAGGCTGAAATGTCTCACAAATCCTTAGGGATTAACAATAATGTCTTTCATGAAATTTGTTTTCCTCATGCAACTTTTAGAAAGGTGAAATAGTTTTATATTCCTGCTCTGTGGACAATGCTGTTGATTCACTGAGTTTAAACACATAATATTCTGCTGTTAGGCAGCGCTTCTGCCCAGAGAGGAGATTATTCATGAGAATTTAAAATAGCAAAAACTGATGCATTTTAAATCTCAGAAATACCATTCCTATATTATGGCCACAAGAGGGCATATGAGAGCAGTCATAGCCATAGCTACTTGTAAATGTTTAATTAAACAGCGCCCTTAAGATTGCTTTGAGTGCAAACTGCTTTATCTTCAACCTCTTACCATCATTCCTACATAATTGTTATTGAATTATTCTATTATTATTATTATTATTGTTGGATTTCACTTGTTTTTGCTAATTCATTGCAAACCCAGTGGCATAACAGATGGGGGAATTATTTTTTTATAGACGTATAGACTAATGTTAGCTAATTCGAAATATTTCAACTCCCTCTCGCACCATGACAACTACGATAGGCTCCAGCCCCCTGACTCTAAATTGGATAAGCAGAAGAAAACAGATGGATGGATAGGTGGGTGTTTTCTGGTATGTGTAGCAAACCATTAAAAGGTAATTCACTTACTGCCATCTTTTGGGTAATTCCACAGGGGTGGGTCTAATGGGCCGACTTACAAAATGTAATTGCTTTTGTCGCTCTGTTCGCTAAACTTCATATTATACATGAAAGACAAAGCCACCTGTCTTTATGCAAATTATTCATGAATTGATGGTGTTACTGAAACTAGAAAAAATTAAATATAATATACTTGGGATGGGCATAAATGTAATAAGATCTGTTAGCCATTAATTGAATGTCTATATAGGCATGTTAACTCCTATGTTCATAAGCCTGAATGTGAATATTGTTGAGGTTTGCAGTGTTAAAATATACAAGAGTGACTGTAGCTAATGCAGTCTGCATGCCAAAGTGTCTTTCTGGAGCGTGAGAGTAATTTAGAAGAGGTGTGGTTTTTCATATCATCATACTAGGTTTGTAAGCAATTGTGCATTTGGCTGTATATAAAATGTCTATAAAATTTACAACTGTCACTCAAGTTGCTTCAAATTGTAGGCCAAATATCCTAAAATATTCAACATACAAAGAAAACAAAACAAACAAGCAAAATATAGAATAATAAGAACAAGAAACAGCAAGGTTAGATGACTCCCTATGAGCAGGCACTTGGTGAAGGAGGAAAGGAAAAACTCTCTTTTAACAGGAAGAAACCTCTAGCAAAACGGGATTCAGCTGAGGAAGACAGGACAACACACATTGAGAAAGAGTTTTTATATATATGTGTGTGTGCATGTATCTTACCAATGCATTCATTGGAGTGTAAAAAGTAAGATACACAGCACTTTGACATAGAAAAAAATTATTGTATTGGGTGCTTGAGTAGATAAATTGCAATGCAAGAATCAGTTGATTTACCATTTAGCCCATGTGATAACATGGGCTAACATCTTATTCTTATTTTATTTTTTATCTGTTACAAAGTTGGGGAAAAAACTGTGTTACAGCAGCTAAAACAACTTAGCCAAGTAAAATTTATGCAAAATAAAATAACTTGAGAAGATAGAACATTACACTAAAGGAAGAGCTCACACAAAAACAATTACAACAAGTGAAGAGTTTAAACTCTAAAGAGAATGCTGGCATTCTGGTATGAGGGTGTAAAGATTTTTTTTAATTGTCTGTGCTTATAGAGGTGGAATGAAAAAAGATGTTTGAGAAAGTGTTTGCCTGCAAGGCCAGGAAGAGGTGCAGCAGGTAGTCAGGCTCCATTAATTATAGCCAGCCACCACAGCTACAGTCACTTGGATGACCTCTGCACCAGCTGATGGAGGATTCCAAACAGTGTGTTGATCCAAACTGGATTCAAACAGCAACACAAATGACAAATTCCCTTCACAACTTATATGGACACATTCCAGCGGCTAGCACTTCAATATTTAGGTCACAGAAACATCTTCTGTCAACATGTCCAGGATTACACTTCTTTTCACTCACAAATAGGAAAATGCCTTCACATTTCTTCTTACATCTCAGATGAAGGTCTCTGCACACCCACAAGGTCAGAACACCAAGTACGGTCACACTGTGGTCTGAGAAGTGTGAATGTGGTAACGTCTTCTTGCAGAGTTTTATGAAGCACATCAAACTACACTCACAGTGCTCCCTGTGTTTTAAGTTTATTATTGTTCAGACACCTGACTATTTCTTTTGTATTTCGTCTTACATTTGTAACACCTGGCATTTCAAGGATTGTGAAACAAAAAGCAGCCCTTTCATGTTGGCATTAAACACAATGAAAAAGAAAAATGAGCTTTGTGAACAAAAAGAACAGCAACCGGAGCACTGCAACAGGCTGCCTTCACAAAATATTTGGTTTATATTTGGCATCATTTGTATGTTAAATAATCTTAGGGCTTTGGGCCATAATAATAGGTAGGTTAAGCCCATTCTGTTGTAATTTTCTTGAACGAGTGGCTTGTCCTCCTCTTAGAAAGTGAGAAATATGGATTAGATTATTGCAAAAATGGAAGAAAATGCATTTGTCTTTCACAAAATAGCCCAAAAAACAACAGCAGCTAATCTGGTTAGTATATGGTTGTAAACAAATGTTCACAAGTCTTTTCCAAGTATGCAGACTACTGTTACCAAAGTAAAAAACAATCAATAGTTGAAAGCTATTTATTGTGTAGTACATCTAGAATCAATTTCATTGTTTGCATGGTAAACTTAATGCATCAGACTCTGTCTGCAAGCATCTTAAGCTCAGGAACACTGTCACTCATTTCTGAAGTAATCTGTGTGAAATTGTGAGCTTCAGTCACTCCTGAGGTGCGTTTTCTTTCTCTCCTTAGTCTAATCATTAAATAGACAGGAGAAAACTATTGTTGAACACAAACTTTGTCTTGCTGGAATGCCAATGACATGCAGCTGACATTTAAGAAGCGCCTTGAACTGACGTCGAAGCAAGATCTGTGACGTTGGTTCAACTTTCATTTTGGAACTATTTTTCAGCCATGAGAAAAGACTACCAGCTGACAGTCATTCAGTGTTGAAACGTTTGCTGGATTAGGAGACACAGATGTTTGTGATGTTACACATGTTACAGCAGGTAACATATGTGCACATATTACATGTCCTTATTACCCATTAAGCTTATCTCATTAGTGACTCTACACAAATTAGATTTGTGTTTTTGTGTGATATTACTTAAACACATTTCAAAACCAGCTCAAACACAAGCCAGTACCTCAGCAAGGAAACCTGAACTTTTTCATTCATTTCACAATAATCTTAATATTCACATGACCAGAAATAATAACTGAGTCTTTATGCTTTCCATAATTCTCATGCAGCCACTAACATCCCTAAAATTTTAAATGGTTTTTGACCTTTCTTTTCCACCCCTAGGAAAGTTCATCGTTTGCAACTAAGCCTGAAATTAGTGGACAGTCTTTCCCACCTAACTCAAACCACACATCACTTGCAAAATATTCTTGTGCATGTGCACCCCTTAAACCTTAAAATCTGTTCCTGTATTTGCAGCAGCAAGTTTCCTATTGTTTTTGCATCCTCAAAAATCTAAGCAATCAGCAACCCATCTTGAGGAGCTGGTCAAAAATAGTAATCACGTTGGAGAAGTGAAATAATTTCAGTAATCAGGGAATGGCACTGAAACCAGCTCTGTGGGAACATTTCTACGATGAAGAAACGCAAGTGAATGGCAAAAGGATCAAGCAATAACTCTGAACGGGCACGTTCAGCATTTTCTCTCTCTCGCTCTTTTTTTTTTTTTTAGATCTCTGCAGCCTGTGGCTGAAAATGGGACATTATGCAGGCTTAAGTGGGATTGATCTGGCAAGAAAATTAATAGCACATTGCAGCACTTGAGTGGTAGGTATGTTATTGTCTGCCATCACAGCCTATTCAGAAAAGATGACAGACTATTTCACTGATAATTTAGGACTGTGTCAAAAGCCTTTGTACTCGGTGATTTCAGAGCAGAAACCCCAGCTATGCTGCATATTTAGGAAGGCAAGGGGCATTTTTAAAAGTAGGTCTTAAAACTTGATGCTACTGCAGAGTGACCGCAAAGACACAAGTCAAAATCTTTGAGGTATAGAATAATGTAGTCAAAACCTTGAAATAATAGAGTTTATCAGAGAACTGCAGAACCACAGCATTTCATGCACTTGATGATGTGTGATGCTGCCTGTGAGGGCCTCTGAGATTTCTTTTGGCTCTGTTGAGCTGTGATGGGGAGTGTGATGTGGCACCGCACTATCTCTATTGACACCACATTTATCACACTTTGTCTCTGATAGCATTCATTTGCATGGGCCCATCTCCAGCTATGTTGCTGGAGGTTGGTGTGACATTATGTTCATTTTTGTCCTAAAGCTGCAAATATACAAACATTTTTAAGGTGCCAAACAGGAAGGCTGAGCGCTATTATACACAGCTGAAAAAGCCTTTATTGCTTATTCGCATGATTTATTCTTGGCAAATATTTACCATGCATTGTCACCTCAGCTTCATATCATGGTTCACAGCACATGGCACGACAGCACTTCATGGCTTTGATTATGATGATAGATTTGCATAAAACAACCATTTAATAAAACTTGCAAAAAATTAAACATGCTAACAAAATATGAAAAAACAGTAAATAGAAGTAAAGGAAAAATGCAAAAAGTGAAAATCTAAGCATTGCAAAGGGAAATATTTATTAATATTTATAAAGCTAAAAATGGGAAATAGGGAAATGGGTGCAATGGTTAAGAAACATCTGAAAAAGCAGTCCAAAGAGAACTACAAAAACATAGCTCAAGACAACTTTTAAAATTCCAACAAAGGCTGGCTCATTGGAATCTAAATATTACCCCCCCCCCCTCATTCATAATTAGAAACTGTTACACTACCTGTCATCCCAGTAAAAGTGCCTATTTCAGTCTTTACATTAAATGTTATTCACATTAAACTCAGTAGTGCTGAATTATAATCACTTTACTTAAGGCTTATTAAAAGGAGATTCTGTCTTTTTCCCAAAGACTTCCTTGCTACCTTTTCAGAAATACCCGACTGGTCAACCGAAAAAAAAAAAGAAAAAAAAAATACAGTTGAAAACAGTTTGGTTAAGCTTCCTGACACAGTCTGTACTTTCAATTCACTGAGGTACTGGGACTTTAAAATCACAATTATTTTCATATCTATTTGAAATACTGCATATCTACACGTCTACTTAAACCTCATATTAAGTAAAATGTGTAAAAATACATGGTGAAACAATTTCTATTAGATATTATAGAATTAAATATGAACAATTTCTCTGTGGTTCCATTAATGTGAAACAATCAAACCCATTTCATTCATACATTTAATGGTTTTATATTCATAAAACATCACATAGTTGAACTCTATGAAAGAAACTAATTCAAAGGACAAGTCTACCCTGCTTGGGTTACTGGGACCCCACACTGGAGCCAAACCTGGTGAGAGAAATCAAGGGAGAACATCTCGTGGCTTGGGCTTAGCCAAGAGAGCCCAGCCAGGCACAACCTGAAGAGATGATACGGGCCTGCCTTCCTGTATGCTCGCCGTCTGCAGTAGGCTGTTGAGGCTGGCTATTGGGACCACCTCTCTAGTGGGAAGGAACCTAAGCTAGTGCATGAGGTTGACAGATACTGGCTAGATATAGCCGGACTGACATTACCAGGATTCCAGGCCTCTGGAACCAGTCTCCTAGAGAGGGACTGGACACTGACATAGAATTGCTCTAGGTGAGAGGTGGTGGACGGGGTGGGTATTCTTGTACTCAACAATGGAGTTTTCATCCTGGCTGCGGAACACTGGACCAGCTCCTTATCCTCTCAAGGGTATTTGAAGGTGTGTGTGGGAGTTTTCCCAATTAGTTTACATATATTTTGTTGTTTATCAGTCAGGATATTTTATTTGCTTTTTGGGAGTTTTGTGATTTGCATCATATTGCACATTGTATTGAAGCCAAAGATTTGACACAACAGTATTTGATGCCCTGAAAGTTAAAGTGTAAACTTGTCTCATAAAACCTTCCTACAGGTACACATGGGTTTGGCAGAATTCAGTAGTAGGAATCTCCACATATCGTTTAAATAGAGTCAATTACTGGATTTGATAAACTGAGCCCTTAGGAATCAAATAACACTGGACATTATAGATGTCCAGTGTCTGCTTAGAAATTACACAAGAAATGTAAGATTTTTACTGCTCTGTTTTAAAGCTTTGAATGGTCAGTATTTATATCAGCAATCCAAAAACTCCCTGTTAATGGACTAGTGAAAAACGTATCCCTATTTTTAATATCTTCTTAAAACCCATTTTTATTACATTTTATTGTAAAGCATTTTAATAACAATAATAATACACTTTATTTTTTAAAGGTGTCTGGTGGAGTTATTGCTAGCATTACTGGAATCCACTTTGGAAAGAACAATGTCTCGTCTTCATCCTTGTTGTTCTCTTGGAACAGGGCTTTAAGAAATTATCATCACCAACTGTAAATCAACAGAGCACAGTGAAGCTGTTGGAAGCTCAGTGTCATGGCTGACTGAACGGACTCAAGCACAGACGCTGAACACAAGTTTAACGGTTCTTTCTTTACAACACCAAGTGCGATATATATACACAATGTGAGGGGAAACAGTCAGGGGCTCCCGGGATCCACGGCAAGGGGAATACAGGTGCTCCACACTCGCTTGCTTATCCACGCTCTGTTCACGCCGCCCTCTGCACTTTTGCTTCACTTTGTGATCGAATCCCACTCCGTACAAACACTCACGCTCATATATCCAGGGAAAAGGGTTACAAGGTACGAACAGACGAATTATGTCAAAGCCAAGAAAGCACTAGGAAAGCACTAGGAAAGCCAGGAGAGAATACACCAACGTGTCTCAAACAACGGTTCAGCGACAAGAAGCTCTGAGCCACTGCCTTAAGTAGTGGCCAGAACACAGGATAATGAGCCACAGGTGTGTGATTAGTTGCAGGTGCGTGGGCCAAGGGTGGAAGCCCACAGTGAGCTCCGCCCAGGCGGAGTGAGACAGGCGAGAGAAAGAGAGCGAGAACAAAACAAAAACAAAAACACATGTAGCCTTGTCAGGCCGATCGGTAGACACAGGGACCATGACAGTCAGTGAATCACTCACTGTGTATCACTGTAAAAGAGATGTGGCGCTGCAGTGTAAAATATACAAATATTATGGAGATCCCTTTTAATAGCAGTATGCCAGAAGATAATTAGGGGTCAAAAACTCTATGCTGCCTTTGAAACATTGTTTGTGTGTAGCAGTCAGCTACAACACTGGCAAAAATAATTTCACTGTGAGATAGAGCTTATTCTTGTGATTTATTTTTATTTATTTATTTATTTATTTATTTATTGCCCAAACATGAGCTTTTACATGTTTGTAAATGCTGGTGTTTGCATTTACAAAAAACGATGATTTAAAAAGACAGAACAAACTCACTTATGTTCTGACTTTGGACTACTGAAGAAGCGTCTCGTAGTAAATTCAAAAGGTTATTCAGATTCACAGAGAGAAGATCACAAAAAGTAGGAGAGATGTAAGTGCAAAATTATTAAAGTATTGTCTCTTTGTACCTGGTGAAATGAAGTTCTTGATTATGGTTTTTTTTTTCCATTATAAAACCAAAACCAGAGCATGCAATCTATAAACATTCCAATCTGTCTTTTCTCTTTAGGTATAGCTGCACTAGAGAAATAAATGCACACAAAGGCACAGCAGAACATCCTTAAAAAAATACAATGTAGACAACATAGTTGGCTTCATAAGGCAGGAAAAACAGAAAAAAAAGAAGTTTATTTTAGTTGCTCAAATAGCTAACAAACTTCAGAATCTACAGTCATGAGAAAAAGAAAGTGCACACTTACTCAGATTTTATGTATCAGGACATAATAAAAAATATCTTGTCATTACCAAGTTCTAAAATTTGATGAAAACAACCCAATATGAAAAATGTTGTCATTTACTGAGAATGCAAATACAGTGAGTGTCAAGATGTACATCCTTACTTCTTCAATAGGAATTAAAGGGGTTTCACCAGATGGTGAAAGTCAAATGCACTTAACTGATCATCAGCAATTAGACTCTTAACTCTTTAATAGAATACGTTTTTGCAGTTTGCTGGTCTGGAGCATTCATGTGTGACTAACACAGTGCCAAGAAAGAAAGACATCAGCAGAGAACTTTGAGAAGAAATTGGTATTGCCTATTCAACTAGTACGATTTATGAAGCTTTTTCCTGACAATTTGAAATCCATCATTCTACACTGAGGAAGATTATTCAAAAGTAGAAAACATTCAAGAGAGTTTCCAGTCTTCCCAGGAGTGGATGCTCCAGTAAAATCATTCCAAATCTGACTGTGCGATGCTAAGAAAAACTGCATAAAGTCCAAGAGCTACATTTCAGACTCCACAGTTAGGATAATGCAAAATCTTAAAATTCAAATCTAAGAAAAATCTCTCTTGAACAGGTGAGAGCAAAGTGGAGATTTTTGGCCATGTTCCACAGCACTACTTTTGGCAACAAACAGTATAGAAGCACAAACATGTCATGCCGACCTTCAAGTACAGAGTTGGAGGGGTACTGATTAAGGTTTGTTTTGCAGTCATAGAACCTGGACGTTAGTACTGTGCGATACTGCAAATTTTGGCATCGATCCAATGCCAAGGAAATACAGGGCCAGTATTGCCAATACTTTTAACTTACAAATGCAGGTTGTGGAGGGGAGAGCAGTCTGTCGTGACTTATGAGAGCTATAGTGCATACATAAAACAGACATGACAATCAACACAAAAAGGTTCAGATATTTTTCATAGAGCATGTTTGAGGTGTTTTTAATTTACAAAAAAATAATTAATTGAACACAATTCATTGGGCTAAATACAAAACATAGAGGATAAAAATAGATACCACACAGACAGGAAATACATGACATGACACAGAAGACCAGAACAGACTTACACTAGGCGACATGAAGACACTCATAACTAAGGAGACATTAAAGAACCTAAACCAGACTACAACTCAAGGCAATTAATAATAATACTAAGACTTAAAACTATCTCATAAATAATCCCAAAATACAAAATAACTCACTAAACCCTTAACTTAAGAATAGCACATGAATTAAACACAATATAAACATAAGAAAAAAAAATACAAAATAACACAAAACGCTGGGTCAAAGACCCAGCCCCTGACAATTGAAAAATAATGTAAAAATCTACTGCATTCAATAGAGGAGACAGACTCATCTACACATGGTAATATAAGCAAAAAGAGAAGGTTATTACTTTTGATAAAGCATACATTTGTGGTAAATGGTAAAAAGGAGTGTGTAGTTCAGACACTTAACAGCCATTGAGTGCTATAACGACCTGACTTAATGTTTTAAACATTTTGCTGTAGCTTTTAGGTTTCATTAATGTTTCCATTTTGCAATGTGACTCATCAGAATGACTCATCAAAGTTTTTGGGCCAACTCTTGCACTCCATTCTCTTCATGTCATTCTTCATAATGTGCCAAAAGTTTTTCACTTACCAGTAGAGCTTTGGTTGTTTGCTTGACTTTTGTAAAGATATGAAGGTTTTCTAATGAAGGCTTTTGAGACTATTATGTCAGAATAACATTTTTAGAATATATTTATTACTAGTTTGCAACAGATTTGCACCAGTAAATGTAAAGATTTTGACAAGAATTCCAAATGAAGTTCTCAGCTGTCAGTTGTCCACGCTACATAAATTGCTGTTATTTGAGCATATTGATTGGCCTTGTCGAGGTCTGGTGGAGTTGAACAGTTTTACTCACATAACACATTAGGCTATCTCCAGCAAACATACCATTCCTCTGGGAAAGAATTTAAAGCTCTATCTTGCACACAGCAAAGTCACACTGCACTGCAGGAGTTGAGCAGATGCAAGCAGGCGCTCCTGATTCACTTCTCCACTGCCACTTATAAAACAGAACCAAAAGCCAGAAACAATCTTTGAAAATGTCTCACATGCTAAGAGCTTTTGTTCACAATCAGTGCACTGCTTGCATTTGTGCTTTATGAGACATTTGCTACAAACAAAGAGCTCTAAAAATCCACTGCATGCAGCAGGTATGAAGGCAGCATATGTTTGATTTTATTACACTGGAATTTCATTACTTTGGGTCTTTAAGGCTTTAAAAGTCTTTAAGAAATGCACGAACAGTTTAATCAGGTTCCCACAATACCACTATGCCGAGTTATGCCGAGCACAAAGGACTTGAGCCCACTAGCTATGCAAAAGGTGGTTATAAAAGATACAGCAAAACTTTACAGCCGAGGTAAATTAAATGATGCCTGTGAAATAAAAGCCAGGTTGTTAATTCAGAGATTTGTAAATTACACACCAAAATTAAAAGATGTGCTGATATTGGAGCCCATATTGAGTGACTGACATGAATTCTTATTGCAATGCTGTTTTGCTGCAAGCAGTGGCTACAATAATATTTATTTTCCTGTGTCCTCTACCCAGGATGAGGTGGAAATATTGAGCCTTTCTTTTCTAGTTGAGGTAGCAGCAGAGCTGAAGTGGTGTCTGTATAAAACACAGAGCTGATACATGGATGGAAGTCTCTGATTTCATAAAACTGGCATGCTATGTAAAATCATACGAAGGACAATATTTCACCAGTTTGGTTCAGTTCAGACAAACAGTACAAATATAACAGGTACAGATTTATCAGATATGTGTCAAATAGGTTAATTGCTACCAGCATATCTCCCATTAAGTATACATTCAGTGATGCTGCTGTCTTGTGTGTGATGACCATTTGGATCTCAAATATAAGAACCAAAGAGTTGATGGGATGTCATAAATTTGTATGATTGAACAGGTGACCATTAAATATAGCATTTTCTTTAAATCAGCTTATTTATTTTTCTTCCATAAGGAATTTTATGTTTTCTGCAACAAAAAGGGGAAGACAAAAAAAATAAAATAAATAAAAATCAGTACTGGAATCAGTTATGTCGCAAAATGTTACTTTATATTGCAGCATCAACCATGAGTTTCACAGTGAGTATATCCCTAAAGCAAAGACATCAAATTAAAGGGTATTCTGAACACCATTATCATGAAATGATGGTATAAAACGGACTATTGATGCTTTATGGAGCTGAGTAGTACTAGCAATTCACCGATGGTATTGCATTTGGGTTTGAACATCTCTACATATATGTATACTGCAGAGCTGGATACTAAACATAAGAAGGCAAGTTTAAATGAGCAACACAGGAGTGCACAGAAAGCTACCAAACCTTGATACCAATGTTAACACATATAGGGGCTTCAGTTTTGCAGTTTTTTGCAGGAAAGGTCATCGTCAGAACAGCCTAAACTAATCAATTGTATGGGCTGTGCAAATGAAGAAATAGTTAAGGGGAACCAACAGAAAGATGCTTTACTTAAAAATTGATCAACTGTAATAGATCAAATTGACAAAGAAAAAAACATCTCCCTCTGTTCATCAAAACTGTTCATTTAGAGGTTTAGAAAAAATTATCTTTATGCCTAAATTTATGGTAAATGGTAAATGGACTGATTCTTATATAGCAAGGGTGGGCAACTCCAGGCCTCGAGGGCCGGTGTTCTGCAGGTTTTAGATGTGTCCTTGATCCAACACAGCGTATTCAAATGACTAAATTACCTCCTCAACATGTCTTAAAGTTCTCCAGACGCCTGGTAATGAACCAATCATTTGATTCAGGTGTGTTGACCCAAAGTGATATCTAATACCTGCAGGACACCGGCCCTCGAGGCCTGGAGTTGCCCACCCCTGTTATATAGTTTCTTTCTGCTCTCTCGCTTTATCCAACATGGAGCAGCCTGAAATCAAACTATGAACCTTCTGATCAGTAGATGACCTGCTCTACCCCCTGAGCTACAGCCACCCCATAAGGTGGGGTGGTTGTAGCTTAACCCACCTTAAGGTTAAATAAGGTTTATTAATATGTATTTAAGTGGTATGTTATTATGTGTTGCTTATGTTGAGTAATCCTTGTTCCCACAGTCTCTGACAAGTTACCCACACCATTCAAGTTGAACTGGTTCCTTGGTTTTGTTATGTTACACTTTACCATCAGTTTCTAAGAAGAAATTCCATATATGTGTCACAGTCTGCGGAAGCAGACTGTGTGGGAGTGAGAAGGGGGGGCCAAGTGCAGAAATGGAAGGAGACGAAACTGGGTTTAAACAGTGAGCCTTTATTACGGCTGATAACACGAATGCAAAAACAAAGCAACAAGAACAGTGGCGAAAACTAAACTAAAACCTAAACTGGATAAACTAGGAATGACTATAACAACTATGAACATGATTTTGAGCAGGAGCATGAGAGAAGCTATGAAACACCAACATGAACTAGAATCATGAAGACACCGGAAACCTGAAGTGATGTGGGGGAAGGAAAACAGACAACCTGACCAAGACTGAAGGAAAACACACGGACTAAATACACACAGGAGGTGTATTTATCAGATCAGGAGAAGTGGAAACACATGGGCAAACAGCTGACTGGAATAAACGTAATGACACCACAGGGGAAGTAAAACTAAACATATTAAACATGGAAACACCAGACTTTCCAAAATAAAACAGGAAACGTGGAGAGACGTAGACATGGCAACACCAGCTAGACAATTAGAACATAGAACATGCAGAGACAAATGCACAGGCATAACTGAAAGTAAAACACTGAGGACAAGACAGACCACATAGAGGACAGGAAAAGACTCATAACTAAGGAGACATAGAAGAACCTAACCTAACCTTAAAACTCAAGGCAAAATAATAATAATAATACTAGAACTTAACATCCTTTCAATATAACATAAGAAATCGTAAATACAAAAATGAACTCAAAATGCTGAGTCACAGACCTAGCCCCTGACAATATGTCCTTCCGTATATGAAATAAAGCTATTAAATAATATGGAAATATTAACATTTTTCTTTAAAGGGAGTCTTTGAGCAGACTTAACTTTTTCTCCCTAAAGTATGTAAGATTGAAAAGTCTGTCTGTCAACTCAAAAAACATGATGTCTCACCAGGAGATCTTCCTTGTCACTATAAGAGAAGTGCTCAGGTATAGATTGACAAAAATTATGCACAACTGAAATATAACAGTATAATGAATGTATATCCTATGAATGTATATCAGCCTCCTCCTGAACAAAGTTAGAGATCTCTGAGGCTAACATTTAGTTTACTTATTGACAGTATTTGTGTTTCCTAACTGTTCCTAAGAATTCACATTAAAAACTAGGCCTATGCTAATAAAGTGCTTGATTTTAGTCACCAAATATCTGGCTGTCAACATCACAGAGAAGCTGAAGACTGTCTTCTTAAAGCTCACAGCAATAGATTTTCTCTATTTCAAACAGTAGTTTATATTGATGAGTCTTCAGTAAGCACTAAACAGGAAAAATAAAAATATGTAAAATAATGTGTGGGGTTGTAGGGTGACATAGGGCATAAAGTTCTGCGGTGCTGCTCCACATTCTTGTTGAATATGGCTGCATATCACTGGTAGTTGGTGACTCAAAAATTGAGATGGACAGGATGAGTGTCAAATCACTACATTATTAGTGATTTACACAGGTCCTACACATCCATGATGTGGATGTCCTGTTCCACCAAAGGTGCCGTATTTAATTAAAATGGCATGTTCAGAAAACAAGTTTGAGATGATTTGAGTTTTTAGAAGATGAGTACATGGTCAGCAACAATACTCAGGAAGTTTTATGACATTTGTGAATGATGCTTAGTTGGCATTAAGGGGCCCAAAGTGTGGCAAAAAAAAAAAAAAAGTTATACTGTTACTAGCCTAAAGGTAGGTAGTTTACACCAAATTAAACTTTTCAATTGAGTTTAATTTTGCTTATATAGCGCCTAATCACAGCAACAGTTGCCTCAAAACGCTTTACTTTGTAAGTCAAAGACTCTACAATAATAGAGAGAAAACCCAAATAATCAAACAACTCCTCTGAGCAAGCATTTGTCGACATTGGCAAGGAAAAACTCCCTTTTTATAGCAAGAAACCTGTGGCAGAAACGGGCTCAGGGGCAGCCATCTGCTGCAACCTGAGGCTCATCTCATCTCAGTGTCACAGCAGGAATTAAGACTCATCAGAGCAGGCAGTATTTTTTCAATCATCTTTTGTGTAATTTTGGTGAGTCCATGGGAATTGTAGCCTCTCGTTTTGTGTTGTTAGCCGAGTGGTACCTGGTGTGGTCTTCTGTGGCTGTTGCCCAATGTGGGTCATTCGTCTAACCCTCCCCCTCTGCTCATCTGTCACTTTGGAGATTGCCTACAGATCTTGTAGCCCCATGAAACTTTAACTGTTCAATAAACATAGAGAAAAGACCATAAACACATTATCAAAGGCCAGAAATATCAGAAAAATGCATCATTGTCCTAACTACATGCTTACCAGTTATGGTTCTTTGTGTAGTTACCCCCCAAACAAGTATAAGTATAAACAAGTTATTTTTCTGTGGGATGACCCTCTTTTTCAGCTCCCTCAGTAAGGCAGGGGGAATGTACAAGTGTTGTATTTATTTTTGACATCTCTGTCTCATGGGCCATTATTAAACGAGGTGTGTGGCATTTGTGTTGTAAATATAGTGTGATGTGAAGCCCCCATGTCGGTGTGATCAATGGGCTGAACACCTGCAGAACCTTTTGGTTACCCAGCAACAATCACCTGACAAAGATGTCATTACTGTACTTGTCTTTCCTAGTAGCACATGTTGCCTTTTGGTTAGGAGCAAGGCAGGAGAACATTAACACCTGTTGGGTGACTCCCTGATGTGAGTGTCTACCCAGTGAACTAACTGATCTTTAATTCTGACTTTTCTTTGTTCAGCTAATTACAGACACCAGTGTTGCTCCATTATTCATGATGTGTCGCACAACCGACACGATTATAGCAATTTAACTTCAACATGGCTATTTCAGTAAAAGGTATTCCCCTGTATCATCTCACTACTGAATGAAGGACATCAGCAACAAAAAAGAAGAACTACTTTTATTTCCTGTTGTCTTTAATGTTTCATTCTAAAGCCTTGCTAATGGCTAACCTCCATTTCTTGTTCTTTTATTCACTGTGCAATCACTTCACTAATGGCTCTGAAAGCTACTGTTCTAACACATAACAGCTCTCTGATGTTATTGTTATTGATTGTTGTATCCAGTGTATGTTTTCTGTCTTCTTCTTTCAATAGATAATTTTGCTTGACTCCAGCTGATGAAAGAAAGAAAGCTGGAGAAAGCTGGAAACTGTGGCATGATTGTAAAACTAGTACTGCATGGTGGAAAATGAAAATGTCACACCAAATTGAAATATTACTCAAAGTGCTGCTAGGATGGGAGTCCAAGTGCAAACGCCTTCAGAATACAAGTGTGTGTACGTGTGTAGGCATGTGTATATGTGCTTGTCTGCGGCATCCATGGGGAGTCTTTACTCATCTAATCACTTCATTCCCCTGAGTTAGTGTGCTAATTAGGTCTAAAATATACATCATAGTTTCCCTCATCTCTTTAATTAAAAGTTGATGGTAGTTATTCAAGCTATCAAGTAATATGACACTTTTTCATGCTTGGAAAGTGTTCAAAAAGTGTGGCTTCAGTACCAGTATAAAGACAAAAAGAGTGAAAAGAAAAAATTTTAAAAAGCAGTTTTATGGGACTACTATGTGCCCTTTATGTTCTCTGAAAATGTGCATCATTGCCTTTTTAACTGAGCATATGAATAAGAAGAAATAGGTATGAAACTGAAAATGATGAAATGATTCACGAAAGAAAAGAGATCTGGCAAGGGGTAATTATTTCAGGCACTGAGTGGTGGAGTACATTTTCAGCATTCAGCTCTGAATTCAAATAAGCAGAGGCAGGGAATGTGCAGAGAGTTTCTCCTATATGACTCGCACTAAACCAGGTAATGAGAAGGATGTGAAGGTGAGCTCAGGAAAATGTATCCAAGGCATGCAACCAGTCATGATGTGATAGGTGAAAAGGTGGGCAAACTCGTTCGTATTCATCATTATCATTGTCCTAAATCTAAGATCATTTTTCCTCCACAGGATTTTCATAAAAACCTCATTTTGGTACTGCTCTTCAGCAAAAGTAATAATAATATATTTAGATATATGATACCTACTAATGTGTGATCATATTTTTGTGAATTTTAGTATACTTTTGTTGTTTTACTACAAATGTAGATGTTATTGACATTTAAAAATGCCCCAAATTAACTGGCTCTAACTACAGGTCTGGTTTCTAAACCAGGGGACCGTAGCTAACATCTTTGTACCAATAGGTGGCAGTATGCAACCATGGTTTGTCCTGACGAAGCGCATGCTTTGCGTTTTTTCTCACAGTGGTTTACAGTTTATCTTGATTGCAGAGCAGAAGACACCTCTTACAAATGCTTCAACCCTTTCTCCTTGGATTGACACATTTTCCCCACCCTTTTGCAAAACAGCTAACATGGATGTCATTCAAGCAGTCCAAACCCCACTGTTTTAGCTATGGTAACCAAACAGATATCACCTATTCCTGACTATTGGAAACTACCTACAGTGGCTTGCAAAAGTATTCGGCCCCCTTGAACTTTTCCACATTTTGTCACATTACAACCACAAACATGAATCAGTTTTATTGGAATTCCACATGAAAGACCAATACAAAGTGGTGTACACTTGAGAAGTGGAACGAAAATCATACATGATTCCAAACATTTTTTACAAATAAATAACTGAAAAGTGGGGTGTGCGTAATTATTCAGCCCCCTTTGGTCTGAGTGCAGTCAGTTGCCCATAGACATTGCCTGATGAGTGCTAATGACTAAATAGAGTGCACCTGTGTGTAATCTAATGTCAGTACAAATACAGCTGC
>VUQG01015607.1:0-11769 GCA_015106755.1 Etia nguti | reverse complement strand
AGTACGCTAGATTCTGAAGCTGTAGGTTTTGTCTCTCTCCAACCAAAATTGACTGAACCAGCAGAAAAAGAAGATCCAAACTACGCTTCACATTTCGCTTCACATAAACATCGTCATGGATTCCCTCTGACTTTTGCTGTTTTGCTTCCACCGATAAAATCACACTTCACGCAGAGCTCTCTCTCTCTCTCTCTGTGTGTACTTCAAGAACAATTTCCCATATAAAAATCTCAATTTTCTGCATTATTCGCTTACTTATTACCCACCAGTCTACTGTTATGTACAGTGCTGTTGGCCGCTGTGTTTTTTAATGACCTCCGACAAGAAAGCCTCATTTCTGCTGTTCAATACTGAAGAAATTTAAACTTTTTTAAAATTATGACAAATTGCAAAACTCTTAGCTGTGTCTGTAATAAAACCTCTGTAACTTTGCTCTGCTTCACTTCAGCAGCATCAAGTAATGTCCATATGTTGATTCATGGTTTTCTTCAGTTTTTGTTCTACTGCAGAATATTTTTAAGGTTATCTGCTTTAAAAACCCAGGCCAGGAAAATCTGCTTCATGTTTTTCTGTGTTTAATCTTCAGTTACTTTGACACAAAGGCATCTGCTGTGATGCTCACACCTCTGATGAAGTCTCACAAGTGTCAGTACTGATAAATGATCAGAATTATAATATTTCTGACTGTCTGAGGCAAAATTTCCCCAATTCAAATTGAATCGAATCGAATCGAAATCGTGGATTGAATCAAATCGGGACTTTGCAAATCGGAATCGAATCGATTCTAGAAATCAGTGACGATACCCAGCCCTAGCCCAAAGTATTCGCTTATTTGACCATTCTTCCAGAAGCAAATTTATGAGGTCAGACACTGACGTTGGACGAGAAGGACTAGCTCATGGTCCTCGCTCTAATTCATCCTAAAGGTGTTCTATTGAGTTGAGGTCAGGACCCAGTCAAGTTATTCAACACCAAACTCGCTCATCCATGTTCTCATGGACGTTGTTTTGTGCACTGGTGTGCAGTCATGTTGGAACAGGAAGGGGCCATCCCCAAACTGTTCCCACAAAGCATTAAATTGAGCATTAAATTGTCCAAAATGAAGCATTGAGAGTTCCTTTCCCTGGAACTAAGGGTCCAAGCCCAGTTCCTGAAAATCAGCCCTACACCAAACATGACACCTGGCACAATGCAGTCAGAAAAGTACCATTCTCCTAGCGATTACAAAACCCAGACTCGTCCATTAGATTGTCAGATGGAGAAGTGTGATTTCTCTATGTTTTCATGATATATATATATATTTCTCATCATTATTATTATTTTAGTTGCACTAGTGCATGAAGTCTCAGCTTTGTTCTGAGATTACAAACAGTAGAACTATGTTTAAGTATAAAGATGTACCTGAATAATTTCTTGTTTTGCAGGTTGAAGCTATTCAAACTATTGCAGAGGAGACACAAGCTGAAGGAAATATCAGCAGTCACGTTTATTTTACGTACTTCACAGCAGGCTGTAGCCTTCTGGTTTTAATGGTTATAGTACTTCTCAGTACTATAGCTGAGGTAAGTCACAGACCTCTAATGGTACCATTAGCAAGTGAATGGAGACTTTTAATGCAATGTTTTTATTCATTGTGAACATAAGAAACAAAACCAAGTTGAACCTTTTTTTTATTGCTTGTTTTTTTCTTTTTCTTTTTTGCTTTCCATAGGTGGCACATATCCTACAGGACTGGTGGTTGGTATACTGGTAAGAACTCAACACACTTTTAGTAGTGTGTAATACTGTGCAAGTCTTGTGATACACCTAATTTCTTTATAATTTGCTTCCAAGGAGCCAGACCTTTTTATATATATTGTAATGTAAAGGCTATACAAATAAATGTGAGAAAACAGCAAGCGCTTTGGGGACAGTGGGAGGGAAAAACTCCATTATAACAGGAAGAAACATCCAGCAGAACCAGACTGGGGGAAGTGCAGCCATCTGCCTTGATTGGTTGGGGTGAGGTGAGGAAGACAGGACAAAAATGAATACTAAAAAGAATTATTACATTTTAAGCGTGTCAACAACGCCAAACACACTGTCAATGTAGTAAAAGGCTACATGAAAAACACATAATGAAACACTATCAGCCATCGAATAGCCTGCCCAGAGCCTGGACCTCAACATTATTGAAGAAGTGTGGGATCATCTTGATAGAAAACAGAACAAAATGCCAGCTAATATCCAAAGAAAAACTTTCAATCTTCATCAGGAAGCCTGGAGAACTATTCCCTAAACTCTATTTTTGCCTTCTATCCTGTATTTCTGTGTATGTTTTCAATAAATCGCTACACCTGTGTTCCATTTTCCTAGCAAAGTATAAAGAAATGAGTGGTAGATCAGAACTTCTGTCCAGTTCTGTAGAGCCAGTAGCTTACTTTTCTATTCCTTTCATTACAGAACATTTTTATTAGACTGTGTAAGTGATGTTCTTATGTTTCGCACTTTGTTTAATTGTCTTCTCAACTGAAAGGGCAAGAGATGATTTCACAAACAGCAGTCACTGCTGTTAGCCTTAAAAGTGGAATGAATGTTACTATTTCATACCAAGAGTTTAATCTCTCTTTTTACCTCAGCATTTATTCAGGTAAGCCTTTCAGTCCTGTAGTTCTTACTGAAATGCATAAACATCTTGGACATATCTTTATAGCTGTTCTTTTCTCACATTCTGCTCACAGATTTGGTTTAATTTGGAATGCTTTAAACCCTTTTCAATAAGCAATCACACACATTAGCCAGAAACTCCTAAAGTCTGAACTGCAGGCCTCACATCCACTTAGAAGACAAAATATTTTCAAGTTGACATTCTGCTCTTTGACAACATAGTCCTGTTAATTAAAACTGTGTCTACATTGTAGGAAGAATACTCAACATGTTTTCCAAAGGCGTCAGCCAAACGGACTCCATGCTACCTATCACCTTTGTGTACTTCTATCAAGTAAAGACTACCATAAATTATATACATACATAGACAAAAATACTGTGCCACCTACACCACGTTACATTTACAGGAGCTGCTTGTCCACAGAAACCCATGCTACGAACCTTTCAGCATATATGTTCAATCATCCAGGTAAGGAAATCCCTAAAAAATGATTCTGTTCAGCTGGACGTAGAGTTTTCAGTGGGAGAAATGCTTCATCACTCATCCAAGTGACTTCTTCAGTCTCGACTGACTGCAGGTTTCCCCAATCTTATGAGGATGTACAGATCCTGGACAGGGAGGAAGCTGGTTTGAGCGGGGAGTCAAGGAGGCCATTTGCGTGAAAAGGGAAAGACCATTTCTGAATCGAGGAGGGGGCCTGAGGGTACATCTTTCACCATCTTACAATGCTGGGATTGCAGCCATTCCCCAACTCTCTGTGAATTTTACCCATGGCCTTGATCAATGGTCTTTGATCAATGATCAATGGTCTTTGATCAGTGGGCTTTGATCAATTATCAATGGTCGTTGGTTGGGCTTGGTTTTTGATCAATGGTTATGGCAATTTGCATATTAACGATCAAGGAACTGACCCCACAGCCCACTGTTCATTCGGTGGGCTGGTTTCAGTCTTTGTGCAAATGTACTGTTTATAAAGTTGGGCGGTATCTCTGTCTCTCTTCCACAGCATGTCTTTTATCCTGTCTTCCTTCTCTCACCCCAACCGGTCGCGGCAGATGGCTGCCCCTTCCCCGAGCCTAGTTCTGCCGGAGGATTCTTCCTGTTAGAAAGGAGTTTTTCCTTCCCACTTTCGCCAAAGTGCTTGCTCATGGGGGGTAATATGATTGTTGTAATGTTATTATAATGTTCTTTAATTCTACTTAACAAGATCTTTCAGTAATTTCATTATTTTTCACCATGTTGTTTTTTTTATGTAGTTATTTTTACAGAATGTTGGCATTATCGCGGTGGCAGCCTCAGTCATTCCTCTCATCCTCATCCCTGTTTTGCCTCTCCTGTTAATCTTTCTGTATATGAGGAGCTTGTACCTTCGTACCTCACGTGATGTCAAACGCCTTGAGTCAACAATTATGTTGTTTTATTATTTATATAATTTGTTTTGGGGGGAAAATAATCTGAAAGGGCGGGCAAAGGTAGTTCTCTTCTTTTCATTTTGCCCTTTCTGCAGCTCAGAGTCCAGTTCTCTCACACCTGTCCTCTTTCCTTAATGGTCTTTCTAAAATCAGAGCTTCCAGATCGGAAGAGAAGTTAAAGAAAGACTTTGATGCCCATCAGGACCTGCACTCAGGTTTACTGTTTAAGAATTAACATTTACACTTTCAAAGCTGACTGGAATTTGTAAAGCCACTGATTAGTTTTCAGTGTTACTTAAGAGTGTTAAGACCAAAAATTCTGTGAGACATCTTTACTATGGTGCATTTTCATCGAGAGACATGCAGCAAAATGAAGACTTGAACCCAGGCCACTGCAGTAAGGCCTTCAGTGCTTGACATATCTGCACAATGACGCAAAAAGAAATCACCAAAGACAAATAAGGAACCGAACAACAAACCAGTTCTAACATTTACCCTGTAATAATCCAAATCCAAAAAATAAGTCTGCTTTTGCAGTTTTGTAGCCCTGAGCTGTAAAACGCTGATGGAGTATTGTTGACTCAAGAATGAGAACGAGGTGACAAATTGCTACTGTAGGTGTATCTACTAAAAAAATCTTGGACAAGTTCAAATCTCAGTGAGTTGATCTCAAGGTTTTTTTCTTCTCTTTTGTTTCAGAGGCCTGGTTTTTGTTCCTGATGACCTCCCGCTGGTTTGCACTATGCCTCGACAGCATTTGTTCCATATTTATTACCCTCACAGCATTTGGCTTGACATTACTCAGAGATGGTAAAGAACTAAGAACAGGCCATTTATTCAACTCTCCTTCAATAATCTCAAATCCTGTTTAATCCTGTTCCTATCTTGATTCAGAGCGATTGTGGGACATTGCATGATTTTTTACCAAGGTTTCAGTCCCATCTTATTTATGGTGTTACGTTACTGGCTTTGCTTTTTTAAAAATGAATTAGTTCATTAAAGCTACACCCGTTTTCACACCTTGGCTCGTGTGATTAGGTAGAGGACCAATAGGGGGTCCATGAACCATGACCCATAGGGCTTAAAATCTGGGACTCTCCACCAATTGCTCTTAGAACTGAAGAAGTTTCATTTTCTGTTTTGTGGTTTAAATGAACAGAAAAAAAGATCCACTGGGTAAAAGTGTTTTTCTTTACCCGTCTCGCTATAAAGCTCAAGTAAGATTCAAGATCACTCCTAATTTCGTAAGGGTAGAACCATCTTAGTTAATATATGTCTTTTGTTATCATGTCTCTTACTAGTGTCAGTTTCTTTGCACAATGATCTTGTAGTTTTGCAATTACAAAACGATTTGACTAAAAATTATGCAAAGATGGCAATGTGTTGCTGACTGCAATACTTTTGTCCAAGCAAAAGCTAAAAAAGCTAAAAAAGCACACTGGCCAATTTAACATTTTGTTAAATATGTTTAGAAGAATAAAGTCACATAGTCTTTTTTTTTTCTTCTTAAATGTATTAGGGCTAGTGGCTGGAGAGGTAAGCCTGGTTCTTACCTATGCTGTGACACTGATGGGAAACTTCCAGTGGACAGTGAGACAAAGTGCTGAGGTGGAAAACATGGTAAAAATGGAGTGACGTTTAAATTTAAGGCTTTTTTCCTCTGTTATCAGATATTCACATGACATGTTGTTATGACCTGTTGAGGGGAGCTCATGATTTTTTCAGATGACATCAGTGGACAGGGTGGTTGAGTACACTGAGCTAAAAAATGAAGGGCCCTGGGAAACTCAGCAGCATCCTCCCCCTGATTGGCTGAGCCAAGGAATGATAACCTTTGATCGAGTGAACTTCTACAACACAGACAGATCCGCGGGTCCTCAAGAGATTAGTGCCACGTTTCAAGCCAAAGAGAAGGTGACACATTTGTTTGCAGACAGATAGTGGATGTGTCCGGGTGATGATCAGCTGTTGATGTTCTGTGTGTTCCTCTGGGTCAGGTTGGTATTGTGGGTAGAACAGGAGCGGGGAAAAGCTCTCTGGTCTCGGCTCTGTTCCGCCTGGCAGAGCCCCAGGGAAAGATCTACATCGATGGTGTTGTGACCTCTGAGATCGGCCTCCATGACCTGCGGCAGAAGATGTCAATCATTCCTCAGGTACAACATCAGGTGACACCTCAACTGCCGTATATCGTATCGTATTATGATCACCTGTTGGCAGGATGTTATAATGTAACACTTGTGTGGACCTGCATGTAGAGCTTTGTAGCAAAGTGCTGAAGGGATAAAACAAACTCCTCTGTGACCCTTGACTTTAAGGATCTGTTCATTTGTAGGCCAAGCAGTGGTAAAAGAAAATGGGGCTCCAAGACTTATTTTTTGAACAATTAAAAAAAGAAAAGAAAAACAAAATGAAAGAAAATTAAATAAATTAAATTAAAAATGAAGATTGTTTGTATTTTTATATGTAAAATGTGTAGTATGAAACTGATTAATACACCTTGTATTTATGCTCAAATCAAGTATATCTGTGCTTCTGCCTCACTTCTCTCTTCTCTGTTTTCCAGGACCCAGTTCTGGTTATTGGCACTGTGTAGGCAAACCTTGACCCTTTTAACCAGCATAGTGATGAAGACCTGTGGAAAGAGCCTCCGGAAGAGGCTAGTAATCACATCCAGGAATTTAGTTACAGCCTTCAGTTGTTTCACAACATGTCCCCCCTGAATGTCTTTGTTGCAGGAATTTCTTTAAATTATTGTAAATATATATACATATATCATATTCATACAAATATACCCTTGTACTTATAAATATCTGGGATGCAACTATCCTTTGAAAAATATATGAATGAATTAACAATGTCTTTAAAGATCAAACTGGCATTTTGTGTTATAAATTCTTTGGTTAGACAGAAAGTATACTGTGTAGTTACAGTATATGCACTTAAGCTGGATTTCTTTTGAGTGATTTTGTTTTAATAATACATATTTCATTCTAAATATTGCAGTGCACCAAATTATTCACAGCACTTCACTTCTTCCACGTTTTTTCATGTTTCAGATTTATTCTAAATTGCATTAAATTCATTTTCATCTTTTGCACCCATAGTGACAGTGAAAAAAAGTTTGAAAATCATGCAAATTTATTAAAAATATCCATCCATCCATCCATCCATCCATCCTCTACCACTTATCCGGGGCCGGGTCGCAGGGGCAGCAGCCTAAGCAGAGAAGCCCAGACCTCCCTCTCCCCAGCCACCTCCTCCAGCTTGTCCGGGGGAACACCAAGGCGTTCCCAGGGCAGCCAAGAGATATAATCTCTCCAGCATGTCCTGGGTCTGCCCTGGGGCCTCCTCCCGGTGGGACATGCCTGGAACACCTCACCCAGGAGGCGCCCAGGAGGCATCATCCTTGTCAGATGCCCGAACCACCTCAACCGACTCCTTTTGATATGGAGGAGCAGCGGCTCTACTCTCAGCCCCTCCAAGATGGCTATCTCTAAGGGAGATAAAAAATAAAATAAAATTTAAAAAACTAAAATATAAGCTACATAAGTATTCACAGGCTTTGCCATGATACTCAAAACTGAGCTCAGGTGCATCCTGTTTATACTGCTCATACTGATCATCTGTCACATGTTTCTACTACTTGATTGGAGTCCAACTGTGGAAAGGTCAGTTGGCAGAACATCATTTGGAAGACACACCTGAGGTTCCATAGTTGACAGTGCATGTCAGAGCACAAACCAAGCCCTGAAGTTCAAGGAATGGTCTGTAGACCTTGGAGACACAGATCGAGGCACAGATCTTGAAGGTCCCAATGAGCACAATGACCCACATAATCCATAAATGGAATGAGTTTGAAACCGCCAGGACTCTTCCTTGAGCTGGCAGCCCAGCCAATCTGAACAATTGGGGTAGAAGGGCCTTAGTCAAGGAGGAGAACCTTCCAGAAGGACAACCATTTCGGTAGCACTCCATCAATCGGTCCCGTATGGTAGAGTGGCCAGATGGAAGCCACTCCTCAGAAAAAAGGCTCATGACTGCCCATCTAGAGTTTGCCAAAAGGCACATGAAGGATCTCCAGATCATGATAAACAAAATTCTCTGGTCTGATGAAACAAAGATCAAACTCTTTGGCCTGAATGCCAAGATTCGTGTCTGGAGGAAACCAGGCACCGCTTATCATCTGGCCGATACCAGATTTAAAGTTCTGGGCCCATGAAATAACTGATATTGGTAAAGGTTACAATCAGGATTGTCCCAATTTATAGATATATTTTCCAAAGTAGTTTTTGAGATGCAGGACCTTGTTTTAACTTTTGAGTCCATTATTACTGCTGTGTAGTGTGTTAGTCTTTATATATTTTTCACATGCTAGCTTTTAAAGGACTGTAAGTTTACTGTTATTGGTAAAGTGGACATTTGTCTATTTTTAAGGTGCTGGAGAGTGGGACTATCCAGGAGTTCGACCACCCCTTTAGCCTGCCGCAACACAAAGAAGGTGCTCTCTACAGGATGGTGCAACAGATGGGCCAGGCTGAGTCAGCATCTCTACTGGAGTCAGCTAGACAGGTGAGCTGAAAAATGTGCATTCAAATTTGGTTAGAGTGGAGAGAGAACTTATATTTACTTTTTTTTTTTTTTTAAGTTAATTGGAATTACAATTAACAGCAGGTAAGGCTACAGGATGATGTACATCCATGCTGTTGATAGTTCTAACAGCAAACCTCTTATGACTCTTCATTAACTAAGGATTTGAAGCTAGATGGTAGTTTGCTTAGCTTACCATAAAGACTGGAGATGGGTAAATGGATTGGTTCTTATACAGTGCTTTTCTACTTGAGTACTCAAAGTACTTTAAACACAATTCATACAAGGATTTTTTTAGGGATTGAACCACCCACCGTCTGTCTAGTGATGACATGCTCTAACTCCTGAGCCACCTACCTGAGTAGGTGTTGTTCCATAATAAACCAAATCCATGAACAAATGATGTCTGAAAATGACCGCTGGCTGCCAATTTGTTTGCCAGGAACATTGATGATTTTTGTAATTTCAGTGTTTCTTTACAAAGCCGTTTTAAACCACACAAGTTGAGTTTAACTGGACCTTGTTGTTCTATTAGATGTATTCCTAATAGATAGAGCTTCCATTCTACAGTATGCTGAGCCATCCTAAAGTAGCTAGCTACATTTCCATGGGAATAAAATACATTACTGTTAACAGTTATACATGAAAAGAACCCAAATAAATCATACATGAAAACTCCTATCCATTATTCAGTGAGAAAAACAGATGTGGTAACATATCCATACACAGTTTTTGGTTACCTTGGCACATACCTGTAGTTTCCCAAACCCGATGTTTAGTTCTTCTTTAAAAAAGGGACTAGAAAATCGTGTATATGTTTTTGAACCCTGACTTTGTTTTGGACATTATCTTATTTTTAAGCCTAGATTTGATGTGATTAGATTTGATGCTGTTCATTGGTATTTTGATAGGTGTATAGCGGACGCCATGCATCCATAGCTACAATGAACATAGTGCAATTTGATTATGAACAATGTGATGGGAATTATTAGGTGTAAGAAATAGTTTGCTAGAGTTCTGCAAATACTTGTAATTGTGGTTGTTCATAATTATTTTTCTAGCAAAGCTTCTAGTGTACAAATCACTGACTGTACTGGGGTGAAAATAATTCTCTGCTTTTTGTGTATCAACTACAGAACATTTGGTTCTTGTTATGCATCCTTGCTAGCTATTTCTGTGGCCAAATATGTTTCTGGTTGCATCTCTGACTGCACCCAAAAGAGATGTCATAATGTAGTAATGATTTAGCTACAACCATATACATCACTGCTATAAAACTCTCCTCTGCTAAACCTTTATTGATTATTATTTTTTATTTTTTGAAATATTATTCTTTTGTTTTGCTTGTCTTGTTTTAGACTTACTAAATTACTTTAACTGTGTGAGACTTGTGTCACACTGATTCCTTACCTTAAATATTAAAAGACTGCTGTCTGGAAATGTGTGGCTTCAAATACTACTGGGGCTATTGGTTTTTTTTTTTTTAATACCAGTGGTTCGGTAAACTGTGAAATAATGTCAGGTTTGAATGAGAAACGTTTGCTGAAGTCGTTGTTTCTACCATTTTTTTCACAAAAATTCAACTTGACCCACTTTTTTATGTTACTATTTTAAAAATTGTGAGGTGTAGAACACAGACTGTCTTTGGCTTTTGAATTAAAGTGAACAGTTTTCTGGGCATACCAACGATTCTATTAAAATCATTAAACTCAGCAATCTGAAAATCATTAATTAAAGGCCACATGCACAGAATGACAGATGGTTTTCAGTAGACATTTGGTAGACAGTACTAAAGGGTCATAAGGTTAAAAATCTTGGAACCACTGCTGTTGGAAGATAACACCGACCTCAGTATTCTGTAAATTCCTGACCACAGCTGTAAATCACTATGACTCTTAACTGTAAAGAGCTTGAAATCAGAGCAACAAAAACCAACACATTCTGCACTGCAGTTTGCATTTAGCTTGGCACTGCTACACTGTCTATTTGAGCTGGCATGCACAGCTGCTACTGCTGCTGTCTTTGTAAATTCATATTTTCATTAGCGAGATGCCTGTGTGCCAAGAGCTCCCTGTGGTGTGGAAGCTGTGATTCAGGACTGCTTACCTTTCAGCTTGCAGTTTTTGAGGACAGATAACAGAATTTGAAAACTACTGAAGGCTGGGTGACTTTGTGTTTTTGCTTTCCAAGAGTGCATTAATGTGACAAAAAAAACTGAAAATGTTACTAAATGTGAATAAAAAAGGGGAATAGTAACCAATACGAGGTATAAAAATGTGAAGTCCAAATTATTGATCAGTCAGTCAACAGAAACATTATTTTCTGCTATCTAGACTGAACCCCCAAATCTGCAGCTCTCCAAAGGAAGGACAAATCTGTTTTGGTTTTTTTTTTTTTGGTCTTCAGTTCATGTGGCACCATGTTTGACTCTGTGTTCCCATTTCAATTTTGTTGTAGTCTGCCAGGAGGCTACCATGAGGCATCCTAATCAGATGCCCGAAACCATGTCAACTGGCTCCTGTCAATGTGGAGGAGCAGCAGACTCCCTCTGAGGGAAAGTCTAGCCACTCTTCAAGGGGAACTCATTTCCACTGCTTGTATCCGCAGCATCATTCCTTCAGTCACTACCCACACCTTTCACCATAGGTGAGGGCAGGAATGTAAACTGACCAGCTCCCTTTTTACCACAACAGATCCTGTCTCAGAGTGATGCTGAAAAACTAGTTAATGCATTTATTACTTCCAGGCTGGACTACTGTAATTCATTATTATCAGGATGTCCTAAAAACTCCCTGAAAAGCCTTCAGTTAATCCAAAATGCTGCAGCAAGAGTACTGACAGGGACTAGAAAGAGAGAGCATATTTCTCCTGTATTGGCTTCCCTTCATTGGCTTCCTGTTAAATCCAGAATTGAATTCAAAATCCTGCTCCTCACAAACAAGGTCTTAAATAATCAGGCCCCATCTTATCTTAATGACCTTGTAGTACCATATCACCCCATTAGAGCACTTCGCTCTTACACTGCAGGCTTACTTGTTGTTCCTAGAGTATTTAAAAGTAGAATGGGAGGCAGAGCCTTCAGTTTTCAGGCCCCTCTTCTATGGAACCAGCTTCCAGTTTGGA
>VUQG01015606.1:1503-20083 GCA_015106755.1 Etia nguti | reverse complement strand
TTTTAAAGACCATTCACCATACCTGAATTGTTCTTCTCAAAAGCTTACTTTTTTAAAGAGTTGGTAGCGTTAAGTCTTCATTTTTATGTATTTCAAAAACACGTGCTTTTTCTTAGTTTAAACAGTCTTACACGCATTCCTGTATGTTTATATTTGGTCAAGCATGTGAGGCACAATAAAGGATTAGCACTAACGTTCAAATAAAAATCCTCCCGGAGAGCATCTTAGTGCAACAGTACAAAAATTATATTCCCCACATTTTGCATTACAAAGCATCCCTTGGGAGTTTAGTTTCAATGTTTTTAGCACAGCTCAGGGAGGATTAAATGCACTCTCATCCTGAACTGCTCATATGTTTTCCAGTATTTGAGTTGCTCATTGAATATTAATTGTAGTAGTATTGGTATCTAAAAAATGCAATTGTCTTGATAGTTACAGCATAAGTGACAGATCAACATTTTATTTACATTTTATCTTATTTCTGGAGTTCAAGGGTTTTTGCAAAGTTTCCTGATAGTATGTGCAAAGTCTCATACTTTTTGCATCTAAATTTTAACAAGAAAAAAAAAAAAAGATTTTATGAAACTCTAAATGGCACAGCATCAAAACCCTGTTTCATCTAATGTGGACTTGTTAGGCACAGTGAGTACCATGTGCTCCCAATGCACAAACATACACACCCTCACCCAGTGCTTTATCTAACACACAAATCCATTTTCTGTCAGAACATCCTGGAATTTTGAGGAATGATTTTAAAAAAATAAATCAATAATGAAAACCGTTCTAGGGACTGGCATCCTGTAATGACTTTATAGCTTTTTGAAGCCCTTTTCTCAAGCAGAGACAAACACTGCAAGTGATTATATGATAATGCAACAACTGAAAAATTAGATTGAGAAATGTATCATGTTCTCTTGATGAAAGTGGGGGAGACAGTGTTTTCTTTTGCGTCATTAATTGTCAGCTGGGTTCGCTGCAGAACTTTAAACCAGGATGGCGAAATAGCCTTAATCCAGTGCTGGACTGGACCAAATAGATGGGCGTTGTTGAGATTTTAAGTGTACTCTTGTCTTACTCTACTGTTTATAAACCTGGTACTTTATCAGTACTTTTATAAGATATTTTCAGTTTTTTATTTTGTGCCATTTTGTAGGATCTCTGAATTCATAAGTTGGTGACACAATAATGCAAGGTAACATAGAACCAGACACCTTGTATTACTTTGAAAATTTTTTGTTATTTGAAATTAACTGTTATTCTGTCATGAAAAGAAGTCTTCTACACGTGGCATCTACAGCACAGTATCTCAAGGATTCAAACACAAATTTTAATCTTAAAAAAAGCTGGACTGAAATGTTCTACCTAAACCACAGACTCTTCTTTTCTCTGGTATTATTTATAGAGAAGGCACTGACAAAGTCATTGAAGTCCAGCTCCCAGATAGTTCTGATTAAGTGGTCAACCATACATCTTTCTGTGATCATGAGTTTTTTGCAAGAAACACTGCTCTCCTTGACAAGTAAAGCCAGCTTCCCTCTTTGCCCAGTCTGGTGGTGCTAGCAGTGTTGCTCCAATTATCATTACCTGCCTTGCTTACCTACATACTGTGCAAACATCTTGTTTCACCGGTCATTTCTGTGTATTTTGCTAGGGGAAAAAAAAATAGATGTAGCAATACAGTAATAAAGGGAAAAAATGTGTTTGCACATTTATTATGAGCTTAAAAGTCCATATTTGGTACGACCATTTTTATTCTTCTGTATAGCCTGAACTCTCTGAGGCAAGCTTTCTTGAAGGACATTCTAAAGCTCTTCTGCACATAGGCTGCCTTTTGTTCTGTTGCCTGTCAAGATGATCCTACGCTGCTTTGTGTCTTCATGTGTACTACTGTGTGTTTTCCTTTTCAGGTATGCTTTTATTGCACGTGCAGTGTGTTTAGGATTATTATCATGCTACTCCCAATCAGATGCTTTCCAGATGTTATTGCATAGTAGTTTTCTGTGTTCATAATTCCATCCATTTTGACAGGATATCTGGTGTGTTCACTAGGCCTTGGAAATCTCTTCCTTTGTGAAACCATCTGCTTTGTAACTGCTTCCTCCTCCATGCTACTGTCTCAGTTTCTTTCTCTGAGTTTATTACAACTTTCCGTTGTCTGTACTCTGTATACTCTGTATAACTGAACTAAAATGTAGTTTACATAACAACAGCCATACAAATTTAGCAGAATGTCTTCTATGAGATTATTACCAGAGAACTGACATCATTAGTTGTTAGTTCAACATTGCTCTCCTTCAGCTATGTTTTCCTGGCAGGTCACATCAAACATGTGTAAGAGTCATTGGTGTTTTCTTTGTAACAAAGATGTGCATGGCTTAGACAACAAAACAATTCATCTCTCACATCAAGTATTTCTTTTTTTATTTACTACTGCAGTGTTTTCCTAACCATACCCATGACATGACAGTCATGCAAAACTATAATAAGTCATTTTTTGGACAAGCAACCGGTTTTGTTGTTTGAAATGTGGATGGGTGAATATTACCATAGTCAGGCTGAACAATGTTGCCAAAGCTTTACAGTTTAACATCAACCATAATTATAAATATTTAATACCATGCCTGATGGAAAACCTATCAAAAATGTTAAACCTATGGAAAACAAATCAAAATTCAAGATAATACAAGAGTCATCAACAGCACATAGCAGGATATATCTAAATACTTTAAATAATTCCAAGCCTATGCGCTTCATACAATTGTTTATCTTGTGGTATGCTTGCAACTTTTGCTTAACATGAGTAATGCATGAGTCACTCTCTTTGAACCTGATCATCATGACCCACTTTTGGAGTCAAAATCAGCCTTTGTTATATGTTACAAGGCTTATAGTGTTAGCTTGAACACAAAGCACATTGGTTGTCACTGCAATATGATGTAATTTCAAAAAGCACAGTGTTATCCCAACAAAATAAAACTTTTTCATTTGACTGTATACTTGTTTATACTTCTTTGGGTATAATGCCACTTGTGTGGTATTTGATAGACACATTAGCAAGTTAAACTGTGCTCTTAATTTATTACATTAACTACTATTGTCCAAAACAATGTCAGAAACCATTGTGAATCCAAAGGCTTCCTCTTCCTGCTTTTAAAGGACTGAAGTTTTGAACACAGACAGCAACATAGGTTTTGTGGCTGTTGCATCTATTTACTGCCAGCAGACTTAATGACACATTTATAGATGCAATCTTGCGCAACAGCCAAGAAAGGAAACGCTAGCTTTGTTGTTTAGACAATATTTTCTGTTGACTTGCTAGAGACATGTTGATTCAGTTGTGGGGTAAATCATTAATCTTTAGAGGAAGTGATGGTGGAAGTGATGGTTAAAATACAAAATTCTATCAAAATCAACCAACTGTAAATTCAAGAGACACTGTGGGTTTATCTAACACTGTGGCTTCACAAATAATACTTACAATTACAGAACTTATTATGATTCAAAGAGAACAAGGCATATGCTCAGTGATGAAAATGTCCAGTCTGTTCATTAAAAGCTCGTTTACTTCCAAAAGAAAATGAGCTGGATCATTCAAGGTCCGCTAAGCAATTCAGAGACAGAGCAAAGAAGACAGAACATTCAGCCCTTTGCAGAGAGGTCTTTTAATTAAGAGAAAAATACACCCTTGAAATCTCCCACACTCTAAGATACCGCGTGTTTGCATTCCAGGAGTATTTCGTGAATTGATGAATCCAATTAACAATTTTGATGTAGCAACTCAAAACTAAACCTCAGAGGATAAACTTATCATCTCTCAGATGAGATTTAGTAGATCTAAAAATGTAAGGTGACACCAACTAAATGAGAGCTTATACCAGTAATACTGCTACCAAAAAGTTATTGTTGAACTAGGGTGACTGTGTTGGAGTTGATTTGAGAATGCTTTGATCCATCACCCAGAGCTAAGGATGCAACCATGCCAACTGATGTTTCAATAGATTTTGGTCTCGGTACAGATCTTTTTTTCATACCATTAAACTTTTAATTATGCTTCTTTCATCTGTTACGATATTAGATCAGACCTTTAAGTCTTTAAAACTCTCTGTAAATTATGTTTTCATTCTATTTATTTCATCCTCTTTTTAAAATTTAAGTTGATGCCATAACTTTTCATTTTTTAATGTTCCTTAACAGAAATCTTTCAATATTATTTCACGTACCTGAATATGAATTTTCAGTCTGCTCATATATGGCTTGATGGTTTGAATTTTCTTCACTTTCACAGCAGAGATACAAGTTTGATTCATTTTTTCAGACGTTTTAGGTTTTTAGCTGTTATTAATTAAAAAGAAATGTGCTTCTGACACCACCTGACAAACTGTCACTAGCCCTTTTAGGGTAAAAGTTCATTGCAAATTGAAATAAAAAATGATTAGGTTTGTGGTATAAAACTTTTCTGTCTTAATGAGAGTGGTATATTCCAGAATGCTAATGCACCTATCCATTTGGCATGTTGCTCAAATCAAAAGATCCCACAGGAGATTTTAAACTGACGTTAGCGCTCTTGACCAACACCAAACACCACAAAGTGCACTTAGGCTGATCTGGTGGAAAGTGATGGCCCTATATATTAATGAGGCACTGTGTCATGTTTTTTATTTATTTTACTTTTTTTTTTTTAAATCTAAACTGATAAACTTTCCATACCAGATTTATAAAGGGCTCTATATTTAAATTTTAAGAACAGTGATTTTCTGTATAAATAAGCCTTAATCATTTTTACTGTCATTACCTGAATCGCCTTAAAATGCTATCTGGAATAGAAACTGTAAGACAACCAAAAGAGGCATTCAGTGCTAACAGGCAAAGATTTTTGTGCTAATGTCTGCTATCAGAAGAAAGTCACAGTTGAAACTTTTTTTTTTTTTTTTTTTTTTGACTATTCCATTCCAGTCCTTTTTAAAAGAAATGGAATCTAGTTTCTGTGCTTTGCCTTTAGGAAAAAAAGAAGAGGATCCTACTTCATAAACGTATTTTTTTGTGAAAGGGTTGAGTAGCAAAATAGATGCCTTGTATAGCATCTTTAGCAACCCCCACCCACAGAAAAAGACCCATGGCTTACTTGTGATTCCTAAAATTTAAAATATATTTAAAAGTAGAATGGGAGGCAGAGCTATCAGCTTTCAGTGCCATCTTCTGTAGAATGAGCTCCCAGTTTGGATTTGGGAGACAGACACGCTCTCTTTTCTGTCTATTATTGAAGGGTCTTTAACTTACAAATATAAGGCACATTGAGGCAAGTGCTGTGTGTTGCTATATGAATTGAATTGAATTGAATTGATATGAACTGAAACATGTTGGCTTCAGTGCTTTCAACTTTTCCTTTTGAAAGCAAACTTTCTTCATTTCTGGTTTGAGTCAAACTTTATGGAGTTGTTCTACCACTCAGATAGTAGATAGCGAATATTTGCAGACAATCATAAAAAACTACAGGCAACTGTGGCAATATGCTACAATACAACAAAAGTAACCACTATTACTTTTTTAGGGCAGTGCTTTCTTTGCAACCAAAGTACCCCCAGTAATATCCAACAACCTCCACAAACCACTACCAACCAACTGGGTAATTCACATTTCGCTAGCAACCAGTAGTTGTGTCATGTCCAATAGCTGGTGGACAACTCTCAAGCTATGTGTGTTTGACACCTGAGTAGTTCCACTTTGAATAATAGCGATAAGTTATCTAGCGCAACTAAATGTGTTTGGATAAGTGTAATGTTTCACATATGTGTTAGTGACATCTTTCTCTTCCACGTACTCCAACACAGTGGGAAACTTTATGAAATGGGTATTTTCAGGGTATTTTCCTGGAGCTGGTGATCTGAGACACGCAAAGTTTCAAGAATTTGGGGTGCTGGTGAAAAAATAACTGCCAAATATCACAACATGATCCAGTTATCGATTAAGAGTCCAGTCCACTCATTGAATAAATCTGCAAATGGGGACTTCTTAAGTGCATGTGTACTACTCTACTGTCAATGCAGAGTTATTAAAAAATAAACAGGTTTCTGTGTGGGCTTAATTTAATACAGCTCACAACACACTTAACTCCTCCCACTTCTTTGTCAAGAGTCCACTGGTATGCTGTTACATAGTAATACCTGTCAATCTTAAAATAAAACAGTTCCACACAGTGTTCCTTCATGCTGCCTCCTTGTTTTTTTTTAACACTCTGCTGTTCCTGCCTAGCACTTTCATGACCCCAGTGATTGCTGTGCCTTCACAACTTTTCAAGCGTATCTCCAGCTATGTAATCATATAGTCACCTTTTATTCCAGTAGTAATAGCCACACTACATAACAAGTCCTTCCCAGGTTTTTTTTCTTTAACATATGCTAGATAAACCAAATGAGTTGTTTTTATCCACAATCTGATATCTGTTATCAGCTCCTTCTTAAGCGTGTCATTCATTGTTCAGGACACAATGTTATTAATCAGTGACATACATTTTATTTATGTATTTTTATTTTTTAGATGAAATTTCATCAGTGATTGGCATATTTCTGTGAAGTCTCGACAGTCAATCTTTAAATCCTTTGAATGTTTCTTTCTGTCACAGTTACTGTTACAATGTATTGTTTTGGAATATATGGAATACAAACATCTTAGTAATCTAAAGGATGTTCAGAGATGACATTATGGGAACACTGCATTTGCCATATTAGTCACACACTCAGTAAAACTCCATTGGACCAGCACAGAACAGTCTGGTTTTTGAAGACTGTTCTTCCTTTCATGATCAGCTGGCAACTTATGAAGTCTCCGGTAAAGCAGTTTGGCCCACAGGCTTTCATCTTCACCTGGCTAGTGATTTATCACTGCCTTGCAGAGCAGAAAGCAGCACCCCTCCCTCAAGGTACTGAAGAAAACACACATAGAAACTTAACACTGTAGATTTGCGGGATCTATATATAGTGCAGCCATTGCTGCACAGATATTGTAAAGTGTAGTTTATGTTTCGAACAATGATCCAGACAAATTTGTTCAATGCAACCGCTTCTCTTTGTTCACCTGTCAGTTGCATAATACCCCCATTAGTCATGTCGACTACAAAGCTAATGTTTGCAATAAGGTTATAACATTACAACAATGTTCAACAATGTCCAAAGTTATTTTTAGTGTAATTGTTTTAAGTACAATAGTGATGGGTTACCACATGATTGAACAGTCAACTCATCTAACATTACATTAACATCACTTGCTGCTACTGCGTTAGAATGGGGCCAGGCACTGTGCCTTGTAGATTCTTAATTAAAGTGTTGTTCTTTTCAGTCTGCTATGTGTTAGCTCAGCCAGGATGAAGTGAAGCAACATATAACCAGATGGAGTTCCTTTAAGGGAGGTTATTTTAGAAAGATTAGTGAGAAACAGTAGGACAAAGTTTAAAAACAACAGAGTCAAACAGGATTTGTGGGTTTTGTAAAAAAAAAAAAAAAACCCCAAAACTCCCCAAGAAACCTAAGTCAGACTAACAATCTTCTCAACATTATCAAATGACAAAAAAGTACCCCTCCACCGCAACACACACACACACACACACACACACACACACACACACACACACACACACACACACACACACACACGCTGTATTTACAGTTGGCACACACACAGCCATTCATCACCTTTTTTTTGCATATAAATAAATGCAGATAAATTTGATCCATATGATATTTTACAGACTTAAGAGAACCCAACCCTCACAAAAGACAAGCAACCCTTACCTTCCCAAGAGCTTTACCCCTGCAGTGATTTTTAACTAACTCAATGGCTGCTTTGAGTGCCCAACATGTAATGACGATGAAGGTCAGTATGACCCTTGCACGTACAGGATCCTATGGAGAGCTGCTTTCCCACTTCATATATATAAAAGTTACATTTAAATACCAGAAAGCAAAAATAGGTACACCATTTTTTATTCAACGTTTTTGGTAGCAAAGATGATCTTCCTGATTTTACCTCAATTTTAATTTTACAATAAACTGCTGACGTTATGTGTTGTAAGAAATATGCTAACTCTTGTTAAGCCACTTTCAATTTTGATATTGACTCCTGAGAACCTAGGACACTAAGGAATTAAGCACTAGGCACTAGGCATTTTAGCCTAAGGTAAACACAACTGCTGTGCATTAGTATCCAGAACAAGACATATTAACATGTGTGAAACTCCTGCCTTCTACTCCTCCTACCTTTGGGGTCAGAAGAAGGGGTCAACATGCACATCCAGCCATCTTCAAGCTTAAATTTGGATGGTTGGATGGTTCAAAGGTTTGCTAAGTAGGTCCAAATGTGACCCAGAACCTCAAACTTTTACAATATTAATGTGTTTTTCACATTATATCCATTTTTGCACATAATATCTAAACTACTGACTTGTGAACATCATTCATTATTCTGTGTATATTAGGGTCTTAACCACCTGGGTGCTTGGAACCTATCCCATCTGTCGTAGGGCGAGAAGTGGGTTAAACCCTGGCAAACCATTCACACATTCACACCTATGGCAAACTTAGAATCACCATTTAAGCTGGCAAACATGCTTTGGACTGTTGAATGAAGGTGGAGTACCCAGGAACTTCCTATGTAGGCAGAGAGAAGATGCAATCTTCACACAGAAAGGCCAGGACGCTCTTCCTGTGAGGCAACAGTGTTAATCACTTCTCCACCATGTTGATGTCATGGTAAATACTTAAAAATAGACATTTTCCTCTACCATGATCAAATTATAATTTTTGAATGGTGGTATTACTTGCTGATAACTGGTAGGAGTTTCAGCATTCAAAGCCATGCTAAATCTCTTTCAACACAAAATCATATTACTCAGATTTCAAATTAAATTAACCTTTCTTAACGCTCGTATTTCCTCTCTCTTGTCTCACGTTTAGGGAGGGTGTTTGTGTGTTTCCTCCTCATCAACATTTCCTAATTAATAGCCAATCCAGCTCCAGGATGACTTTGAATGGTCATTCAGTGATTGTAACCCCTTCATTTAAATGCCACTCAGCACAGTCATTTTTCTCAAGAGTGATATACTGCCCAAAATCAAAACATTAATTAAAAAGCCATTTTCTCACTCCTCACCAGCATGACATTTTCCCTCACCAGTTTGTTGATTGCCTTGCTTGGCAGAGCACTGGCTGCAGCTGTTCTTCAGCTATACAACTCAACTGAGTAGCTGAAGACCTGAGGGAAGTAGACAAAAAGAACAGTGGGTCTAAGACGAAAACGGAAGAGGGGTGGGAGCTGTATGTGGATGAGATGTGTGCAACATTCTGGTATCAAGGTATAGTGCACAATGAGCCTGTGTGGAATTTGACTGCCCACTAGTGTTAGAGATAGAGATATAAGGGTAAGGGGAAAGACAAACAGCGGCTAAAAATAATAAAGAATAAAATATTTATTTAAAAAAAAGAGAAGAGGGAAAAATGAATTCAAATAAAGGAATTACACAGTTCATTGATTTAGAAAGAATGATTTAAGTCTTTGTGTTTAAATAAAGGTTTTCTCTAATGTCTGCCCCTTAAAACTGTAGTTTTTTCATCCCTGCACAGTAATGACAATTAATTAAACTTACAATGGCTTTTGGTTGTAATATTTTGTGAGGCAGGTATGGAAAAAAAAAAAGAAAAAAAACTGCATAGTGAAAGGTTAAATTTAGCCTTTCACAACACAGTTCTCATCACTTCCTTTGCCTACTCTCTATCTCACAAAAAAAAAACAAGCAAACGTGTCACTGGGTTTTCATGGGATCCATGATTATTTCCATTCCACTATGGAAGTGCATTCGCTCGTCATTATAAGGAGAAAATGGCAATGCAAGCCGCCAAGTTCTGATAAACACATGAATACATGAATATATGAGTGGGAGCCTTAGCGAGCAAATGTGTTGTTGAGTAGAGATGTTTGGGCCTGAGCTGTTTACATTGTAGAGAGCATTTGTGGAGAGCTGCTCTTTTATGGTTTCTGTTGAAAACTGTGTGTCTAGACGAAGAGTCTCTGTCAGTGAATGCCATTAAACCTCTCTTTTTCCCCAACCTTTGTTGCTATGTACAGTTTTTATGAAATAAAGATGGAAATCTCCTCATTGAGGTGAAAAGCAATCAATATGATAATTTCTATATTTTCCATTCACCTGAAAGAACTACAGTGGTGTACTGTGTTTATGTCCCCCACAAGAGTAATTCATTTTAATGTGTCCACTGAAAATATTTTTCATTGTTTCTCCATCCTGACTGACATAAGACAACACATATATCCTTTCATTATTTGCAGCTATGCTGAAATTCATTACCCAGTGAATTGTAGACAGTATTTCTAATAGGCTTTTTTTACAGGGGTAAACATTTGCCGTGTCAATCTGGCTGCATGTTGTAAAAGAGTAGTATTAAAACAACAAAAAAAAACAAAAAAGAAAAAAACAACAACCGTGATGATTTATAAACTCTCATGAAAGCACAGTAAAACCTAGAAGGTTAGTCAAGGGCATTCAGCCTTCCTGCCTGGCTCACTGTTCGAGGTGAGAACACTCCTGTCCCTAAACACACACACACAACCTTCCATCATATCACATTTTACAAATATCCCATGATGCGAGGACTCTATGACCCCGATGTGCAATGTGCTGGTGTGTGAGTGCTGACAGGTGGGGGGCTTGGTGATGTGTGGAGTGCATTTGCAGTACTACCGTTTGAGTAAGTTTTATGTCACCGTGTGGTTGCACATACATGCATTTACATACCTCTATCCATGAAACTTCAGAGGACATTTTTAGGATAAAGGGTATAGCGTAAAACATTCGAACATGCTCTGCCCATTTGCACGTAAACTCTGCAGTGGAAATGCCTCCTGGTGACTATGATGTATTACATGTCACTGGAACTCATCCCTGTAGAATACTAATGCAAGCATCTGTGAAAATTGTAGCAGCTTTTGTGTGTTGGTGAATTTCTATCAAGTTATGAAAAACAGAGGTTTCACAGGAGGACATCACCCTTTGGTTTTGCACTTTCCTTTAGATGCTAATTGAGGAGTTAGAGTAATAGGGTCACATTTCTTGTAGTATGCCTTAAAAAGAGGAAGGCAATGGTAAAAGTTAACCTGGAGTTTCTGGATTTAAAATGCTGTAGGAGGATAAAAATTACTTGACTACAAAGGCTGAAATTTGATGTTTAAAGAAGCCTATGGCTCCGTTCAGCCTGTAATTTCTTTATCTTCTTCTCCTGTGTGAGCAGCCCTAGAAGGACATTGAAAGGATTTGTGGTGGTTAAACTCCATCTAACCCCCAAACTCACCTGAGAAGGGTCATTGGATGTTTTTACATTCAGTAAGCAACTTGTGGTGTATGCTGTTGACAGTGGTGGGGCATTAATCATAGTGAAGTAACAGAAAGAAGTGGGAGTGCAGTGAAGGATGAGAGAGGACTGAGATCTGCCAGTCTAGTGATTTGCAGTGTATGTTAGCTGATGTCAGAATAAGTCTGAATTTACAGGCATCATGAGTATACCTTTGTGTCTGTCGACATCAGCTTGGTCTATAAAACAGCAAGGGCCATAAGATTTTGGAAAATTACACATTTGTTGTGCAGAATTGCAGAGAGTGCAGAATTTCAGTTTTCATTCAAGTATAGCATTAACTGTTTAGGAATTACAATCCTTTTTATACTTTTGAGCCTCATTTTCACAGGCTCAAAAGTAATTGGACAATTGGATGGCAAGCAGTTTTATGGCCCTGTGAGGGTTGCTCTCTCATTGTCTCATGAATTATCAAGCAGACAAATGATTTGGAGGGATTCAAATTGTTCATATTTTCACTGGAAGTCTAAATATGAGGTCAAAAGAAATGTTGATGCAAATGAAGTAGGACATGATGGTTGGGGCAATATTATGTCATGGGCATGTATGGCTGCCAATTAAACCAGGTCAGTAGTGTTTATTGATGATGTAACTGCTCATATAAGTAGCAGAGTGAATTCTGAAGTGTACAAGGCTATATTCTCTGCTCAGATTCAGCCAAATGCTCTAGAACTGATTGGATGGTGCTCCACTGTGCAAATGGACAATGACCCAAAGCATATTGCAAAAGCAACCCTAGAGTTTTGCAAAGAAATTGGATATTCTTCAATAGCCAAGTCAACCACCTGATCTCAGATCAATGGAGCATGCTTTTCAGTTACTGAAGACATAACTGCATGTAGAGAGACCCACAAATAAGCAGCGAATTTAAGTGACTGCAGTAAAGGACTAGCAGAGCATCTCGAGGGAAGAAACACGGTATTTGGTGATTTGGTGGTCTATGTGTTCTAAGTATCAGGCATTAGTGCCAAAAAATACTAATTTAATTACCAAAGCAATATTCATTTGAAAACTATGTTAGTTTGTCCAAGAACTTTTGAGCATCTGATAGAGAGGATTGAATGTAATTCTTAAACAGTTAATAGAGTACTTTTCCAGCTCTTTAAATCCAAACTGAAAGTCTTGATTATTTGATTTGCATTCCCATTAAAATATTGTGGTGGTGAATAGAGGCTAAATTTATGTTTCTTTATATTTTGCTTCAAAGGAAACAGACTATCTTATAATTTTTAAAGAGATCTTCAGAAATAATTTTCAAAAAAGCACAGGTTTTCTTTGGAGACTGACTGCTTTTTCACTTGTTTTTTGTCCAGGCTTCATCAGGGCTATTGCTGCTCATTTGAGCTCTTTTTCTTTTCTTTCCCTGTGAAAAACAGAATCACGTCAACTGCAACTTACTGACATCTGCATTGTCTACATGGTCCGGTGTTGCACCCAAAAAACAAAAAATTTTTTTAAAAAACCACCAGCCCACTTCGTCCTCTTTCATCTCTTTCTATGCGACATACCCTGATGATTAATAAACGAATAGATTTGCCTTTCATGTGTTACTGTTCAGCCTCAAATCTGTTTGATGTTTGAAGGAATGCAGTGACATGAAAAAAATGTATATATATATATATCATTTTATAATATTTCTTTATTTTAATAGTTATGTCAACTAGTTGCCTCTAATTAGTTGAAAGAGTTTTAACATTTTGACAGATAGATTTTACAGGTACTGACTATAATCACAGCTACTACTAGATTAATAGACATTATCTACATTAACATTACTAATAATGACCATGTTCTTCAGTTTATTGTGCCCCTCAGAAACCTCTGGTGTGTTTTATTTTATTTCAGTTGTTACAGCAAGTGAAACATTGTAAACACATTTATTCACACACATAGAAACAGAAAAAAATAAAATTGTACAATGTTTCATTCCTGGGAATGTGATTATTCACAATTCATTGTTCTTATGCTGACTAAACACTTAGACATGGCTTGAACATTGAGATCTGAAAAGTTGGGAATTATATTACCACACAGAGGAATTCTTTGAAATGTGAAACATTTTCACTCCACTAGCCATGTCTGATTAGTGATTCTCTTATTAGCCAGCCACCTAAATACACATTTGCATTACTTTGACAGGTTCAATGGATGTTACACAAGCAATTTTATTATTTTCACCATAAATATTTTGAAGAAATGAGAACAGGAAAAGGGATATTTATATTCTATAAACATTTCAGTTAGAACTTAAAATCTGTAACGTAAACCAAATTGAATGCAGTATGTTGTACTGTTGGGATTTTCCAGAACACTTTTTTACATGCTCACTGCAGATTCATATAGACATGTGATGTTAAACTGCTTCCTGGTCATCCATATTTAATATATTGTATCACTTCTGATCCTAATAACACTACTCCATTTTGGCAGCTAAATTAAACAGTGGGACTGCACAGAGTTCATTTATCCATCCATCTGTCTATCCATAGACATATATAGTACATACATACATACATATATTTTGATAGATAGATAGATAGATAGATAGATAGATAGATAGATAGATAGATAGATAGATAGATAGATAGATAGATAGATAGATAGATAGACAAATTTTTATGAACATACATAAAAAATGTATGCCAGGGTATGGCATGTAGACAGTAATGATAATTAAAATGAATGGTGAGACATGCAATTGTGAGTAAAAAATATAAGGGGGGCTTTAATTTATTATATTTAAAAAAAAAAAAAACCTTTAAGCTACATTTAATGCAGATGAGTGCATTGCTCAGAAGCAGTGTTATTTTATTAAATTTTTTTACAATAATGGTAAATAAAATGGAAGCAACCAAAATTTGATTAAATGGTTATAATAAAAAAGTGGTTGTAATGTGCTACAATTTCCATAAAAGGAATGATAAATCAGGAGAGCCAGCTGGAACTATGCTGGGCGGGTGAGTTTGTGGGCTCAGAGGTGTGAAGGAGATAACAGTCCTATAAAATGACCAGCCTGATCCATGATCTGACAGAGGCTGATTTTATGTTGTTCCAGTTTCTTCTTTTTTGTGTCTAGTAGTTTGTGTAAAATCGCACATGCACATCGTGTGAAGACACTTTTAAATGCATCACAAATATTTACATTAAAAATAGTGGCTCTGGACACAGGTGTGTCAAGTTTCATTTTATGTGATTAAAGGTGTGAAAATCATTATCAAGTTGTTCTGAGTAATCACCTTTATTCTATAAAATATTTAAATATTGTTATAACATTTCAGTAATAGTTCAGGTCAGTAATAGTTTGAGCATGACAATGACATCGCAACTACATGGTGTCTGGCCTCAGCAGTAACCAGTTGTCAACCCAAATAAAGGCTTATGGTACCTATCTTAAACAGCACTCTTAGACTCCTCATTTGGAAACCACACAAGGGACTATTGGGACTCAAACAGGGATATTTTTGAACAAATTGTGTTCCATCCCTCCAACACACTTGTAGAATCAGCACCAACATACTTTTGTGGTCTTCCAATGAAATGCGGTGGCCCAACACCGTATTAAAATGTTTATGCTGTTCATCCTAATTTTCTTTCTTTAATTTGTTACCAATGTGAGTACAATGCAACAGTGATAATTCCATCTAATCTCTGACCTCAACCCTCCCCACATTGAAACATATTGTTTAGCCCAGTCCAGCAGGTAGTGTAGAGTGACATTACTAACCTTCCCTCCAGGAATAAACCTGGACTGGGTTTTGGCGTGAACATAGAGTATTCTATACCTTCATATTGTGGTTTGTTGCAGATGAAGCAATCTAACGCTAGCAAAGGTTTCTCTGTTTTTATTCCACCAGATGACAATGCTTCAAATTCTTATTATTTATTTATTTATTTTTTTTAAGTTTGCATAGAGCCTAGAACATATTGGTTGGTAGAGAGTCTAGACTAAACATGGCTGCAACGAGACATAGCAATGTAACATTGTAACATTTCTTGTGGTAAACAACATTAATCTTCTCTGAGCCTTCTTAGAGTGGGGATAAAAACATCACATTTGTCCAGAGGGTTGGACATGATTTATGCCACCCTAGCCATCATTAAAATTTGAAGGGCTCCCTTTCTCCACTTTGGAGAATGAATGTATTGCAGACTGTCACGGATTTCATCTACTTGTTAGAGAGTTTATAAGATGCACATCTTCCGTGCAAAACTCACATTTTGGGCTGAGGCTGATGCAAAGGGAAAGCTAAGTCAAAATTGGAACTATTTTATTCTATAGGGAGACTTTAGGTCAATTTAAACCTTTTGACAGATATTCTGATGACAACAAAAGAATGGCAGTATACCTAACAGATGTACATTAACCACCCAAAATGGCCATAGCTAAAAAAAAAAAGAAAAAAACAATTTTTACTTTTTGTCATAATGTGGTCATTTTAATTTGCTTTGATTGAAAACAGATGTATGAACCCTTTATGTAATTTAGTAGTGATCCATAAAGTGGTGCCATCTTTTTAAATGTTTGTCTTCTTCAACAGCTACTCGTCTACATCAGTTGTTCCCACATATCCACATTTATCTTATACGTGCAATATTTTTATAGAAATACTGTGGCCATTTTTACAGCCGTAATGTCTGTGTGTATGTAGCACAAAGAATTAGAAGGCTCAAATTCACATTAGTGGAAACAACTCTAACATTACAGGCAGGAAAGTACAGAAGTGACCCCCTGGCAAGGTGACATCCTGACTTTTACCCTCCCTTGATAGCCTAGGATGAGGAGGGAGTGGGACACAACAAGCCTTTCAGCCACAGCCAAGGTTTTGATGTTCTGAGCCAAACACCGCTGCTTACTAAAGATAGAAGGCTCTTATCAATTAGTGGCTGAAGACACCCCACTCTCAGCACCTTGGTCAGATAATTCGCCCTTGTGCTGGGCGATTGGATTCCCACCTCCCTATTTGTCTACCCCTCCTACTGTCCTTCAGAGTTTGGCATTAGCACTGTTCAGTGTCTCTCTTTACCGCAGATACCAAAGGTAACCTTAAAAGTGCAGTACATAGAAATAGTATAGAAACACAGCAATTAAGAGTACCTGCATGTGCTTATTAATTCTGGCAGATCTGTTAAAGTGTGTTAAAGTTGGAGATCTTGGCAAAAGACATAACTTAGACAAGTATGGGGAGCATGTAGTTTGCAGTATGTTGCGTGTTCAAGTGACTGATTTAGGCATTTATGACAGAACTATGTAATCTGTTTGTTTTGTTTTCGTTTTTTATGTTTCTAACCAGAACTGATGCAACTAAAATCTATGTTCTTGGTTGAAAATGGAAAAAATGAAAATGTAACATCTAAATATTTTACACGATACAGCGGATAGATACCGTCTGTGCTAAAGATCCAACCGTTGAAGAGGCTTTTGCAGTTTTTGAATAACAAATCCTTAGAGAAGTTTTCATGTTCTTTCACTGTTTTAATAAACATCAGAGCCTGTACTGCTGGCAACTCGAATCAACTCCAGTAGTGTTCATCTAAAACCTATCCTTTATCAGGAGTACAAATCCAATCCACTGCCTTGAAAGATTTATAGATTCATGCAAGTTTTACACCACTGGGAGCGCTAATGGCTTTTAGTGCAAGGGCCCTAAGGAGTCATTGTGCATGAAAACCAGAAAACGCAAAGCAGCACTTAAGCTTCCCCACAATGTCAGGTTTCTGTCAAAAGATGCTGTTGACTTGGAATACTGGTTCTAACCATTGGTTTTTTTGACTAAGAAAAGACATGGACTTCATAGGCTTGTGTCGTATGCTATCTCTTCCTTTGTCAGTCAGAGTTCTCTAACTGTTTATTCCTGTAGAAAATGACCAATCTCTTGAAATAGTCATTAAAAAATATACGTATTAAGTACAAGTAAAGTTCATAATAAATGTCTAGGCTGTATTGTTGCATTGCTTCCAAGAGCAGATTCTTTTGCACATAGTGTTTTATATAAACAAGTTATGTAAATAAATATACCATTCCTCACTTTTTTAGACCAGAGCCTGTGCCAGACAACACTTGAGAGGGTGATGAGAAAGTGCTAAATGTCTCTAAAAGAAGATGCAAGTCTGATATGCACCAAAAGAACACAGCGCACCCAATAAATCAAGCAGCATCTCCTGTCACAAACTTGTCACCTTATTAGGGATAGACAACTGCAAAGACAGAAGGCGTGTATGGCTGAGATGTGGCAGGGAAAGAAAACGGCACAGGGCACAGGAGAGGTTGGACGCTTGAAAAAGAAATAAAAACAAACACAAAAAGCAAAGATTTCCTTTTAGCCAGTTGCTACCTGAGTGCTGAGTGAAGTTGTATACAAGTCTAGAAAAAGCATGGACATGGAATAAAAAATGGCACTGCTTATGATTAATAATTCAGTGGATCGCAATGGCACAAAAATAACGGAAAAAAGCACTGGCACTGGACTTGACATCACAGAAAAGCTGTGTTTTATCATGTTTGAATGTTGTTGGCTTGTAGTATGTCGACCAGAGTATTTCAGCAACAGAAGTTTTCCTTTTTTTTCCCAAGATGTCTCCCCCTCATATCCACCTTAACCTTTTGTTACAGTGCACTCACAGTTCGTAATGATATGTCAGCTCATTGCTTCTCCCATTGTGACAGGTACAACACATTTCTGTTCTCAGATTGAAAATTCTTCAGAATTATATTTTCAATTATGGAGATAGAGTAACACCGACACACTCATTCCATGTAAAACATTTTGACCTGACAAAGATCCAAAGTGCACTGAAATGTCAGCTGAAGAAAAAAACTGAACTGTGGGTTTGGAGTCAGTGAGTGGGCATTACTCTCATGTCATTGTTCTTCTTTTATAATATCCCTTTAGGAGAAATAACACAAATATTTTCTTTTATTGTGGTAATTAAAACATATAAAAAAAAATTTTTTAAATCACTGTGAGAAGATTACAACACATTTGCTAACAAAGACATGACAGAATGCATGAAAATGCATGTAAAGTAATGGACTTGCTCTTTAAGATTCTCAGAAAATACTGCAGCCAGAGAGAATTTCTCAGAAAGTGTGTGTGTGTGTGTGTGTGTGTGTGTGTGTGTGTGTGTGTGTGTGTGTGTGTGTGTGTGTGTGTGTGTGTGCATTTATATGT
>VUQG01015605.1:163487-175715 GCA_015106755.1 Etia nguti | reverse complement strand
ATGTTGTGATTTTATAAAAAAAAAAAAAAAGCCATGAAAGATAGGTCAAAAGCTCAATTACAGTGAGTTTAAACGTATTAACCTTATGGGACCCATGGAACGACTCATTAAACCGTAAAAAGCCACACAAGACTCAGAGGAACAATGACACGTATCTGAGTCTGCTTTGAAAATGTTAAAAACCCAATTGACCCACAATTTAGCCATCAAATGGCCACTGTGCATGGCTGGGACTATCTGCATTGCAGGTTAATTAACCAATCACACAGTGAGATAAGCATTTGCATAACTAAATGCACCATGTCTGCAAGGTCCAACGCTGGAGTCGGAATCAATTTGGAGTGCAGACTTAGTTAAATGGCTGTGATGTTAGTCCTAATTGCCTGCTTTGAAAAATAGATACAAGAGGAAAAACTGAGCCAAACTGTTGATCGTTTGTCTCTTCAGTTCTCTTTTGCTAACAACAATGAATCTGTGTCACGGGATATTATAAATACTACGAGTTAAATTGAATCTGGATTTGATTTTATCAGTGTCAGAACTAGAGAAGTTCATTCTTAACCACTGGCATTCAAACATCCGGCACAGCAAACTAATCGAGTGAGCAATGAATAGATGTTCACAGTTTCGTGGGTTTCAATCATTTCTGCTATTTTGCACGTGAATTCCAAATGAACCAAATGTACATAAATGTAGCTGATGATGTAAAATAACCTTGCAAATATAGCCCCAAATGGCAAAACTTAATAACAAAAAGCCTCTCGGCACCCAAGCTGTAATTGCCATTAGGAGCTCTCCCTTAACTGTTGTCAACATGTTTGTGTGGTTGGCTCATTAACAAAAGCTGACCCACTGAAATGGGTCAGTGAAGATCTACCTCAGGGACCAACGGACTAGTGAGGCAGCTGACTGTTTGGATGATTTGTCCCTAAGTGGATACATGAAGAGTACATCACTGGAGACTGCATGTTCCCACATCTTCAACGTTATTGATAGGCTGTGCATCTGTGACTCAAGTCAATAGGGAGCAGCTTCTATACATGCAAATGCTGAGACCAGTAGGGAGAGCACATGACTTGCACACCAGATGTGTGACTTAAAGTATGAGAATGAAGGTGCGTTAAACACGAAACTCAGAGAGTTTGTGGTGCAGCCTTGCATTTATGTAAATACCGGGAACAAACAAACACAAAATGGCTTCCAGAATTATTTTGAGCCTTCTAGGTAAATACAATTCTCCATGCATATCATCGCTCACTTGCATACATGAAATTAAGTAAGGACCCTGGAAGGCCAAAAGCAGTGCATTTATTCATGTTTATGTTTTATTGATGTGAGCAAAGAGAGCTTTGCCCCAGGAAAGTCAACCAATCATTTTTCAGATTGGCTCTCACCCTCCGAGGAGTTGGGTTTAGTCATCCTTTTATCCTAACATTCTATTCTTGTCGCTGTCTTTTCCTTCTTTGCTTCCTCTTTTCTTTCTTTGATTCGTTCAATCTCACCTCATTTGTTTCTTTCTTCCTTATAGAACAGACTCTCTAATTACTTTCTTTATTTTTTTTCTTTTAAATCCAGCATTTTTCATTTGGCGGCAAAGGAAAAAAAAAAAACATTAAAAGGCACAAACAGACAGGTTGTTTTCGCCAAAGATTTTAACTCTTAGATGACTGAATAAACAGCCTCCATGGCAACAAGTGTTAAAAGTCATAATTTAATTGTGACTTTTTTTCAGCTTAATTCAAGAGACTTACCAGTGAACAGATCTACCAGAGTTTTTCCTGGCTAATGTTTTAGTCACACTAAAGTAAAAATAGGTCAGAAACCTCCTTTCGACTTGGAAAAATCAGTGGGTTACTTTGTGATTTCATTCAGTTTTTTTGTTAGCAGAAGCCGATTGCATGTTGTAGCAGCCAGCTGTTTGCCCAGAGGTTGAGGGTGCAACACCCTCAACCTCTGGGTTGGGTGACTGTTTTTGATTACAAGGCGACTGCACAAGGCCACCTGATGGATCGTGGCCTTTCTCAGACGTACTGCAATGACTTTCAGACAGATTAGCAAAGGTTTGGAAATGGCTAACATGTTGCAATCAATCTTAGTGACCGATAAGCTCAATTCATGTGCAAAGCATCTCTTTGCAATGGAGCACTCAACTCAACTAACTAGTTGAGTTGGTTGTTTATACATTTTTTGTTTATATTCCTATATAATACCAAGGTTGCTGAGTGTCATTGTGATTTTGCAGTTAACTTGCCATCCTGCAGCAACTATGTCACTATTTGTGGAGGGATTTCTGAAGTTTCACAACTATGAGGTTCTTGCTGGATTCTGAATGTGAGGAGTGTCTGTGAATGTGAATATCTGTGTCTGTAGATGGCAACAGACTTTCATTAACGCTGCCAACTTTACCACATTCAATCTCTTAAAGGAGACTGATAGCAGACTTATTCTGTCCCACCACGTTATTGCCTGCATCAAAATAGCTTCAAAGACAGCAATTTACTGCGAGTGTTCACAGACCTGGTCCTCATCTTCGAAGCAAACATTTCAAATGCAATAAGATCAGAAGTTCATTGCACGCAATTGCAATAATGCATCTTTGGAGGCCACCAAAAATTTCTCTGCTCAGGAAAAAGCCTGCCTACACACAACTGTGCAGGCCAGACAGCATATGCAATGACAACCTGTGGACTGAATCATGCCTCTACAAATTCCATATCAATCCGTTTTGGTTTTTTTTAAGAGAAATGGTCAAATTTGAATGTGCTTCAGTGGGACATGAGAGGCATCTCAACATTGTTGGTGGGCAGAATATTTTCTACACAACTCGCAATTTAGGTATGAATCATCTCTGTGTACTGTACTGAAAAATGGCTATTAATAAAATAAAATAGACTGTTGCTGCACATCAGCACAGTTATTTCGTGCTTTCTAGCACCAAGCTTCAAATGGAACCTGTTGCTTATTCAGCCCCCAGTAAAGCATAATTAGGCTGGCACCCCTCAAATATTGTTTCTGCCTAATTGGGTAGTCAAGGGAAGCAAAGGAACCCTTACTCTAAACATCACACCTCCAGACAGTTTTTTTCTGCTCAGGAGTAACACATCGCGGGAAGTCGAAACAATCTTTAGAAATGCGAGAAATGAATCCACTTTCATGTGGATCTGGCGCTGTTTTTGAACATATCCAGAGGGGACAACAAGGAGCTAAATTAATTTCCAAGGGACCCCCAAAGTTGATACCAGTGAGTGATGTAAGGCTCATTGTAATAACTCAGCTAGCGGCTGATGCTCAGCAAAACACTGACATATCTCTATTTTTTTTACTTACCTTTAGCCTCTGCAAAGCTCACTGCTAAAATGATACACATTTACATTTTCATGAATACACATAAGCGTTGTATATTGTACTGCAGGGTAAACATTCATACAGTGAGCGAGCCATCTCCTGGGAGTGACCCCTGCCTATCTGAGCCACAATATCGAAACGTATAAAAACTCACTGGAATATTTCAACACTAATGGAATTATTTTCATGCATTAGATATTTTTTTTTTTAAACCAAAATATGCCACCTCTCTCTGACAGCTGTCTGGAGGTCAGTTTTGTGATCTCCCAAAAGAGTAAAAGTGTTTTTTGAATCCATCAAGTGACTGAGTAAGACATAATCTGACAAGCCTTGCCTTAACTGGCATGCGAGTAGGTACATGTGTACAGTCTTCTCTAAGAGCTTTTAATGTGTCCAAATGTAATAAGTAATATGACAGTGCAGACTTGAGAAGTGCCAGACTGGGTTTGAGGTCATTTAGGAATGACGTCACCGTTGGAGAGTTTGCCGATGCTCATTTTTTCACTCTTCTCTTTCCCCTCAGTCCAACCGGTGGAGGCAGATGGCTGCCCTCGCCGAGCCTTGCTCTGCCTGAGGTTTCTTCCTGTTAAAACTGGATTTTTTTCCCCACGCTGACGCAAAGTGCTTGTCATAGGTTATAATCAGGTTTCTCTCTATGTATGTAATATTTTACCTTACAATGTCATGAGCCAAGATTTTTTTGACTTGCTGATTATTTTGGCTTTTACTCACCATTTTTACCTTATTTTGTTCTCAACAAAGTGTGTCTCAGTAAAGATTTTCAACTTGAATATTTCATTCATTAAGGTCCGATATGTGTATTTCAAGTGATTTTTTTTTTTTTTCACCAAGGGAAGAATATTTTTATAGAACAACAACACATAGAGGTTTACAGCAAGTTTCAGCTCAGTGTCCAACACCACGCAACTTTTCTGTTTTGTTTCACAGCTCTCACAGCACCGTTTTTGGCAGCAGTGGGCAGCTGTTTACAGTGAAAAACCTCCAACACACTCCTGTACAGCAGCTCAGCAGCAAGCAACAGATAGAAACAGTTAGGGCTTAGCTTTTTCCCAAGTAAATGGTTAGATATATGCCTTTATGCTAAAAATGTACTGTCGTTGTAGTTTTATGTCTTATGTTGTAGTTGTTTGAACCAGTTAGTGCTGGTCCCAAAAATTCTGGATCATTCAAGCCATAGCAGAAAGTTTACTGCAGTGAAATAGATGCCATGCAAAGAGAGAAATCCAAGAAAGGGGAGAACTGCTGAAAAAAATCACTGGTTGACAACAAATGTAAGATAAGCTGTATCATCTGTGTTAATGGAAGCCTGATCGATTGTTGCAGACTGAGAACACCCTCTTCATTCTGATTTTGAACTGTCGTCAGGACGACGTTTTAGGAAGCTAGTAAAAAGCTTTATAAGGGAATCATTTGTGCCAAATGCAATTAGTATACTGAATAACAAGATGCTGCAGTGTATTTCTATGGTTATATTGACGTTTTATGTATGTACTGTATATGTATGAATGTGTGCTGATAATTATCATTATTTTTTGAAATTACAAATTGATTTGTGACTTAGAGAACCGAGAACAATTTTCCACTGATGTGAACAATAAGGTTACTCTATTGTATTCTATTCTAGTCTGTTCTATTCTATTATTTCTGCAAATGGAGCCTGGGTAAGCTATGCCTAGCTTTTACAAAATCCCATTCAGAATTTACATAATTTCATACCTGTGTCACCCCATCCACAGGTACCCTCTGTGCTCTTTCAAATAAGAAGCAAAGGAAGTGGTTTGAAAGAGGTGGAAAATGTACAACACTTTGGGGTGAGCCATATCTAACCAATATTGCTGATCCACAGAGACCCCCTAATGCATTGAGGCTATTATCAAACACCAAAAACTGGTGAATACAGCAAGCTGGAACTCGTCGCTCTACCAAACTACACTCCATTCCTGTTCAGACACATGCATTCTTGAAGACACAAAAATAAAGCCTGTTTCATTTGTTGTTAAGCTCATTAGATTCTCAACTTCATTAAGGAAATAAAGACAAAAGCCAAGGGCAACAAAGAGTAATTTGAGTAATTTGACAAAGACTGCTTTCTTTAAGTCAACTATCTAATTAATATCCTTGATTTCCTACCTACACTGAGCACATTTCAGGTTTGTTGCAGACTATCACTTTTAATTTTCATCTCCTGTGGGGGGAAAGATCTCCATCAAAGCACAAGAAAAAATATTGCTGTTTTGTGCCTTTTGTTGAGCAAAATGGGACTTGCTTAAAAACTACCAGTGTAGTTGTAGTAAGTGATCTGTGTATCAAAATGAGCTCATCTCTTTTGTTCCACAACAGATTCAACAAAGTAGTCATAAAACGTTTTCCTTTTTTTTGGCATAAGATTAAAGATTAATATATTCATGCATCCATTAGAAATTATCTGATGCAAACACCTGCAGAGAAAAGAAATACAGTATTGGTTGCAAATTTGCATAAATTTCTTTAAGGCTTGACAGCAACGAGGGCAAAATCAAGATGCACTGCAAGTGGGTGGAGGGAAGAAAAACACAACATCTTGATTGTGGCTCTGGGAGGACGTCTCCAAAGTAGAGCACTTAGTAGAGACAAATGTCTTTTAAGAAAAATTGTGAGGTCCAAGAGAGGCCTTACTCTGTCCTCATCTTATCTGTGCACCAAATTGATTGTTTGTACTTTTGTGGGTGAAAACATACTCCAGGGGATGATGCTTTCATCAAGTAAACCCCCGCAAAATGTCCCTTGTGCATTAGTCTGTTGTTTCTATGTTTGCTTATCCACTAGACGTTTGAGCTTTGGTCATGTAACCCTGATGCTTCAAGCTTGAGAGGTTTCACCAATCAATTCAGTCCATTAAGAAGGGGGAAATGAATGAAATGGGCAGAATATAAAAGGGTTTCACTTCAATACAGCTCTATTGTGAGGAGATTTTGTGAACATGTTGTAGTTTTTTTCCTGCTAACAACAATACACAATAAACTGTGCTGTTTTTCCTTAATAGGATAAAAGATTGTGATAGATCTGCTTCAGTCTTTTTTTTAAAGAAAGTTTGGGGTAAGAAGTCATTGAAATACGTTTAATGGACTAGATATGAAAATATGAACTGCCATGTGTTTTTTCTTCCTTATGTTTGATGTTGTTATGCCACAATGCACTGTGGTTTCCTCTAAAAAGGTGGAAAACAAGGAACACAGCATTCAAGGACAGATTTGATGGCAATTTTAGAAGTCATTTAAATGTTTTGACACATTTAACAAAGTTTTAGTCACATCCCATGCAATCTAAAATTAATTTGATGCATTGTAAGTGGTGTAGAGAGACAAAAAAAACCCTATAACATTTGCATTTTTCTCTTACAGGGTTTTGGCACTGTGCTTTTCTTGATTGCTCAGATTTAGAGTTCATAGGTTGAAGGTACAGTTGCACGTTGTTGGTGCATTATCATCTTATTCATTAAGCCACAGAAAACAACCAAGTCTGACAATTACTATTATTAGAGTGAAATATGGAAATATAAAATGTAATACTAAATGAAAAGTTCCCCCCAAATCAAAACTACTATTTTCATTTTGGAGAACTTTGTACAGTCTAATGCCATCTAGACATTTCTTCCAGTGTCTTCTGTTCTCTCACAGCTTTGGCTCCTAAAGGCTCAGCTTCTGCCTGGAGGGGTCTGAGCTAGAGCCAAAGGCGGTAGTTAGTCCAAATTGAGATTTTGGAAGAGAGAAGCCCTCCACCTAAAATGACCCCCTTCGCTGCCAAAAGTGCTGAGACTCAGCTCGTGAGCTAAATGTGTCCCACATATAATTTTGTCTTTCTTCCCCTGTTGCTTATTTGCATTTTTCATAATGCAAAGAGAGGAAACTGGTAAACATTAGTTTTAATAAAAATTACATGTATACACTCCCCGTTTTCTTTGCCAATTATACTTTTCAAAGAATAAAGTCCTGCCAAGATCATGTTTGATAGGAAAGTTATTCTCCAGAAAGTAAAGTGCTATGTTCCTGTTTTTCTTTTTCCCTCTTTTTTTCGCCTGTACAAATACTGTACCGAAGTGCTTGTAACACAGTACAGTACAAAAATAGTTTGAGCTGTTCAGTTGTAAATATCTCGTGTTAATTTGAGCTATATTTCCCCTGATAAAAAGTTGTAAATACAGTCTACCAAATCAGCCCCTTCTCCTCTTCATTATGATAAAGACTGACAGGGGGATGAGCTCGGTGGGTTTCAGTGCCAAATGTTGTTTCCACTTGATTTGAGAATAATTATGTTAATAAAACAAAAGATCAACCCATTGGTCTTTTTTTATATTGCATCCATATTCAGCCATGGAGTGTAACACTCGAGGTAAGCCAAAACCGTTTCTTCCGTAGAGAAAACTTTGGATGCTTTACAACAATTTCTTTTTAGTATTAGTATTGGCTCGTGAATCTTGATCTTCAAAGCACAGGACTTAGACACTAGAGATGGGCTTTTCTGAAGTGGGAGTTAAGTTTAGACAATACAAATACTTTGAAACCCCCTATTCATAGCCATAGTCTCTGATAAACGTTACCAGAGTAAACAAGTGAGATATCCAAATCACTGGTGACTTTTCTAAAACTAAAATCCAAGAACAGCATTTTTCCTAACATCAAAACTAACAAGGCGCTGTGTGTTCATCACCATGCAAAGGTTTTAGCATACTTTGATTGCAACATGTAGATATTTTGTACATATTTTGTACATTGTAAGAAAAGAATTAATTGCGTTGCCAGTGTATTGTAATTTTAAAGTGTCAACATTTTGTGAACTGCCAGATAGGTTAACATTTCTTCTCATGCTGGTGACTAAAACCATGTTTCAAAGCACACTACCAATACAAATAATTTATAAATAAATATAATGTTCAACAAGGCTGATAGTGGCAGTTTTGGCTATTATGTTGGCCATGTATGATTGCATCCATCCAATCATTTTCTTCCTCTTATGCAGGGTTACAGGGGGGTTGCATAGGTGAGAGTTAGTTTGTTGCAGGAATAATGCTTAATTTACGGTACTTTGATTGTGTCCATTTGCTGAGGTATTTGCCTACAGAGAGGTTATAGAGAAAGGTTTTCAGCCAATGCAAATGTGCTCCCCTGCAGTCCTCCAAATTCCCAAGTGCACTTTGCTCATTGTGGATGCCGCTGTGCATTTGTCGAAAGTTTATGATTTGACTGGAAAGAGACCCACAGTGGAGTTCAACAAGAAGGAGAGAAGTGCCAAAATCCCAATCAAAGATCGAAAGATACAATATGAAAACTACAGACAGCAGCTGCAGTGAGCAGCTCTTTTTAAAAAAAAACAAACTGTTTTTAACACGCTGTTATCAGTTCAGCTCTTTCTATATGATAACTTTGCTCTTTTCTGTGGCTGGCTGATGGACCAAAAAAACAGCACAACCAAGAGTAGCCCACAGGCTTGATTCTGCCTCCATCTGAGTATAGATGTTCTCCGCAGGTAGATGGGCAGTCCACAGTTACCAGAAGACTGCAAATGTGCTACCAACGGTGAGCCATAATTTCACCATAGCACAACAGCCTTCAGCCAAACATCTATGGCCAATTTAGAATCACCAGTTAACCTATAATGCATATCCCTGGACTGTTGGAGACAATGCCACAGGCACAGAAAGAGCATGCAAGCTCCACACAGAAAAGCCTGCGCTAGCTAATTCAAACCAAATACCTATTGTTACATTCTCAACCACTTTTCTTGCTTCTGCAGCAAGAGTAGAGCTACATACAACCAATATAATCAAATTTCCATTATTTCTGGGCGGCAAATTGAGCCATTAAAAGAAGAAAAAAAGACAGAAATGGATAGGCTTAGGAATCAGAGATGGTCATTTAAACATTCTGAACAGCACTGTTTAATTACCAATGTGTGTCAAAATCATCGTTTGAAATCAGGACTTACAAGTAGTTTGCTTTGGCTTCAGAGGATGTGAAATGATCACCATAGTAAAGCTAGAATAAAATTAGATTTTATTTAACTGTTAAAATAATTTAGTCTCGTTCACAGACATTTATAATGATGGCAGTTCAAATGTGTTCAAATACAATCATTAACTCACACAAATGATGTGTAGATCCTGTCAAGCCTTGTCATCATTTCTGCCATTATTTTGATCCATATTTATTTGCCCATTTATATAGCTTCCGAATTTGACAATAAGTCAGTTTTTTGTTTTTTTGTTTTTTTTTCGGAGCAAAAGCAAAGCGTCATTTAAAATGATTTGTTACAGGATACCAATTGAGAGAGTACTCTGTTTTCTAAATGTGTCATTTTGTGTTTGGAAGTTTTCCATCATCTCCATTGATTGCATAGTGTGTGTGGCGCTCAAGGGTTGGGTCCTTTGCATCTCGCTTGATCGGGAAAAAAATATTTTCCTCCTGCAACTAATACATTCCTGTCACTGTAAACAGCCAAGTCAAGCTATTATTTAAGCTGAGTGCCACCTGAGCGATCCCAGTCATCTTTAAACGTGATAGTACCTTCTGTGTTTCTTCTGGTAATATGATGCTGCAAGTCCCAGCGATTCCCAACACACAGTTTGATCAAACTGGCGTCACTTGTTTTGTGTGATATCAAGAAGAATAAAACTGACGACTTATTCAGCCTTGACCTTTAGACATACAAAGTTTTAAAAAGGCACAGTTTGTGTTAGCTCTGTCTCTATGTTAATTAATAAATTTGTCTCCCAATCTGACTATCAATTTTATGATTTTCTCCAATCAGAAAATGCATAAATTTGCTTTTATAACCTAATCACAGTTATATCTACCTCACTGCAGTTATTAAAACTAATTAATCACATGCAAACCTGTCAAGTATGATTCTGCACCCGCTTTGTCTCTTTGATTAAAGCTGAAAAATAAAACGTGTGCATGTGTTAGTCTTACGCAAATAACGAGAGAGCGAGGGGCAAATCAAGTAATGACAGTGTGCTTGAACATACAACTGATGGCAGGCCTTTATTTGCTGCTTAAAATGCACTTTGTGAGGCAAATTTAAATTCTAAGTGCTGAGGAAGTGCTGAGAGGATATGTTGATGTGATGCATTATGGTCCCTGAGCACAAATGATTCATGAAAAAAAGGGGCACGCATTCATGTCATTTGTGGAGTAAAATCTGGGATTTCAATGAATTATTACTACAGAGCGGTAGAGACTTGTAGCCTGTGTGCTATAAAATAAAACTGAGGCAAAAGAAAATAACAATGGGAATGCTGCCTTTTATTCCACAAATGTTTAAAAATTGTCCATCCAACCCCGAGAAATGGTCAGGGGTTTTTTTTGGGGGGGGGGTGCCAAATATCAATCTACCTGTAGTACAGCAGGGCAGCGCTCCAACCACAGCCATGGTCATAGATGTTCTGACCTAGCTTTGGGGATGGTTAGCTGCTTAAAAAGGCCTTGATCTTTACTCGAGAGCCATTTTCTATCATTAACATTAGCTAACATAGCTGTGTTATGACTCAGTCACATGAGAATAAAAACAAGACAGTAACCTCCTTGCGACTAAGAAAAATCAATCTTTGCCCGGTGATTCCAGTGAAACTTTTTAATGTCTGGCACTATTTGCAACTAGAGAACACTGCACAAGTTGGTAGCTGGTAGAAGGGCACCAGTCTCCAAACAGTGGTGGTCTGCAATCACTGAGTGGTGAATGTGAATTTCTGTTTAATGTGAATTTCTGTGGATCCAGACAACAACAGATTTGCAACAGAGGACAATTTAAGAATCATTTTTGCCTGATTTATCTCAATAAATCACCATATTATCACAAACTGATAGCAGACTGACTCCATCTTATTGCTGTTTTTTATTGCACCATCTTGACACACCAAAATCACTCTGAAAACAGCAGCCAGCTACAAGTGATCCAGATCCAATCCTTTGTGTTTAAAGCAACACTATTGCAATAATTTTGATCATGCCGTACTATGCAACCACCATTTTCCATTGTGTGCCTACAGCATAAGTAACATAGCTGTTTTAGCTAACATAGCTTTGTTGGCTAAAGTGCCTGTCACAGCAGACAAAGAGTTACATATGCACTCATTAAATGGCATTAACAGTAACAAAAATATGCTATCCAAAATAAAAAATTTAAAAAAGGGAAAAAAAATAACAACAAAACATTCTTACAGATGATAACATTCCTGCAAATCTTTTCATTGTCACTGCAGTTCAATGGTATCTTTCACTAATTGTTATGAGTTGCCGCTGACAGGCTTTGCATTTATAATTACTATGGATTTATCTCACCCAGCCTAAGCTGTTTATGGAGATTGCTTTTTTGACTAAATTTGGACTAAAAGCCAATCATGATCTTTAAAAAGAGAACCCTTTATCTAAAGTTCAAAGTTCCCGATCAAAAGTAATTTTTTCAGGCTATTACTGGACTTGAATTCATTTTTATCCTCCTGAACATTTTTCTGTTGATTAGAGGTCGCATTTTAACATTGTTTAGAAATTTGGCAAAGTCATCTTCAGCATGTTTTCAATGGGTTTTTGCTGGGTCAAACATACTAAACCCAAACATTAGCAACAGCGCTCCTATGCTGATATTTTAGTTAATGCCATCAAAGCAGTCCTCTGCGCAGGCAGGCAAAGTGCTTGCATGCAGGTACACTAAGAGAAGCGAAATTAAATATGTTTTACCTTGCAAAATGTCACGATTTCTCTATGGATTTATACTATCCAGTGTCATTTCAGCTCCCTACCTATCTGGAATGAGTTTTATTCCCTTTGTTAATACAAATTAAACCTAGGGATGTGTAATAAGTCAGCTAGATGATTGCTAAGTGGTTGT
>VUQG01015605.1:141050-155343 GCA_015106755.1 Etia nguti | reverse complement strand
ACTCAGGGCAGCAGGTGCTACTGTTGCATCTCCACCGCACGCCAGACAGCTAACTCTCTCTACAGGCCATTCCCGCCAGAACGCCTCTGCAATGAGGGGGTAATTGGACTGATCACACTCTGTTTACCCATTATGCTGCTAAAATGAAGTGGGTTGTTCCCAAACACACTGTGACAGGCCAGGGAGGGAGGAGGAGCCTCTTCTATCAATGACACATCTTTTAATCTATACTAACCTTGGGCAGGGACCATTGTGCGAATTCGTTGTTTGCCTCATTGTGCACATTCATGTGTGTGTCTGTGTAAGACAGTAGAGGAAGAAAGAGGAAGAGGCGAGCATTTGTGCTTTTATGAAGAAGTATCAGGGGGAGAGATTTTAATGTGTCTGTGCCCTACATCCTGTGTGTGCTTTCACTATGACAAGGAATATTGCATATCTTCCTGGGTGGAGAACATCTCAAATTCTGCATAAAACTTAGCTACAGTGAAAGAGAATAGGAAAAAAGAGAGATGAGAGGACAAGACTGAAAACTGTGTACATCGGTGTAGCTCATTTAATTTTATATGCTCCCCTCCCCAGTGTAGATCATTAGCAAGATTATCAGATGTAATCATCTCATTTCTCTTGGCGCATAACTCTGACAGTCCCTGCAAACGGTACCATCCTCTCTCCTGTTTCAACCGAAGACAGGGAGCAAACTCTAAAGCTTTCAGGACAAAATCCCATTTGTGCATCCGCTGTCTGCATCCCAAGCTTGTTAGTTCCAACACTTCAGTGATCCCGGCGGAGCAGACGCACAGGCAGTAGCAGGAACCATAATGGCCATCACCCAGACAGCTCACACTCGCATGCAAGAGATGAACAGCAAGGTGCACTCCCCACACTGCTATACCCATGCCATTAAAAAGGGAAACTTTCTTTTATTGCAGATGGCAAAACACTTATTTTGTACCTCCTTCATCGTCTAGATGAAATAAAAGGGATTTTAAAATCACAGTGGGAGGAGTAGTTTAGGACAGTTTTCCACTGCTATAAACTGGCCCTGTCACTGAAAACGGTCCTCAATGGTGAATCACTGTGTTACCATTATCGCTTTGACATATTTGTTCTTGAGCCTCTTTCCTGTACATGATGAACACAGGGACCAGCTTGGCAGGATATCAATACAATTTACTTGATCTCCTAAAGCTGTAGTTCATCTGTCACACACAGCAATGATGTTTTACTTTCAGCAGAAATGTGTTGGGTCAGTTATAGGCGTTACTCCTTTAGCCATATACATTTACATAATGCATTACCATTGCAGTTCATTTCCAATTAATCACAACTTAGATTGACATTAGTTTGGCTGTTGTGCCTCTCTGTCTTGATGAAATTGCATCTCGGAACACTGGGATAAAAAGATGCGTGATTATTTATCAGTCAGGTTGTAAACCAGTAGCCCTTATGATCGCTACAGTACTGTCCAAAAGTCCTGAGCTACCCCTTCATTTCTTTAATGGGACATAGGTGCAGCAATTTTTGAAAGGTGCAAACAACTGTGGAAATATAGTATTTAAGGCAAGAAGAGATTATACATTTATACGAAAGTTGAAAACCAATATTTGAAATGACCATCTTCACTCTTCAACACAACGTGATGTACATGTTTGCAACAGGCTGCTTGTATAAAAATGATCAAACTTTTGCATATTACTGTACAAAATGTTTAAAAAGCAAAATCAATTGCACTACATTGTAGTCCTGAAATATAGGAAAATTGTGCAAATTCACACTTTTGGAAAACTGAAAAAAAGTAAAATGTTTCTTTTAAATATTTCACAGTGTCCATATTACAACCTTTTCTCTTGTAATAAAATATCTATTAGCAAATCACCACGATAAATAAATGTTGAATCGATTAGGAAAGACTGCATTCTTGATTATATATTTTTAAAAATGTAAAGAACTATACATTTTTAAAATAAGCTTTGAATTCTTCAGTCAATAAGACTAAAGGATTATTTAAAATCTGAGCACCTGACTTCGTCTTAGATTGCTGTAAAAAACGTTGAAAAAAAGTACAAGGCCTTTGTTTCTTAATAGAACTAAGTTTGAATGTTGTATCAGTATTGGTGAAATTCATGCTAGAAATTAACATATTTAACTGGGAAGGCATGTGACTTTCTGCCAACCATGTGTCGGATTAACAACTTTCAAGATGTAAGAGAAAATAAATGAATAAATTATTGAATCGGCTTAATCACTTTGGGGAGAATCTGTGTGTATGAACAGAGCCTTTCAGTAATGTTTCTGAATACTTTTCTTTGCCTAATTATGTCACCACACTCTTCAAGGCCTTTATAAAATATGACCAAAAATATAATCGCATAATTATAAAGCTGGTCTGTTCATTCTTATTAAACATGTTTGTTTATCGCCACTGGAGAGTGAACACCATCTGTTATCAAAGAGAAATTCTTTGACCCACACTGTAAATACCTGATCCTTCTACAGAAAAACCAGCAATTTTCTGCAGATACTGTTGTACTTGATCGAATTAACATTTGAGTTCTTTTAAATCGTAGCCCAGTTGTTACCAGTTTAATTTGAAGTTGATAACAACTGGCATAAGGAGTGACCTCATATCACATACAATCAGTGGTCACTTTATTGGGTACACCTGCTCAATCACATGGCAGGAACTCATTGCTTTCAAGCATGTGAACAATGTGGAAGAAAACAACTGCTCAAATAACCACTCATTGCAACCAAGGTATGCAGAAGGGCCTCTCGAAGGCACAACCCATCAAACCTTAAGGTGCAGCTGCAGAAGACCACACCAGGTGTGAACCCTGTCAGCTAAGAACAGGAAACTGAGGCAACAGTTTACATGGGCTCAGCAAAAAATTGGACAATAAAAAAAAACATTGTCTGGTCTGGTAAAAACACGGATCCATCCTGCCTTGTAACAACGTCACTGTCAACAGTGGTGGTGTAACTGCATGGGGGAAATTTTTTGGCACACTTTGGAGCACATAGATAAAAAAAAACAAAAAAACAAAAAGGAAGAAAAAAATTACTCTAAAAAGCAGCCAGGAGATTTACATCAGCCTGCAACTATGTGACGCTGTCATGTCAATATGGACCAAAATCTTAGGAACCATTCCAGCACGTTGTGAAATTGATGCCATGAAGGATTAAGTCAGTTCTGAAGGCAAAAGGGTGTGAAATCCAGTATTAGTGAAGTGGGCTTAAGACAGTGACGGTGGCTGTATTAGGCATAATTGCCGTACAGTATGCTGCATAAATCAGACAAATCTGTGATCATTATGCTCATCCACTACTATTAGTTTTTTGTGTACTTGCCACATTACAGTCAATGTGCAGCTCATTTCATTTCATTTTCATCTGGACTCAAATTTAATTCTATGCTCTCGAGCCATAGGTCATCTTTATGTAGGCAAATAAACTGCCTATGAAATCCGACCATATTTATATGCATATATATATATAGATGTATAAATATCAAAATCATTTCATATTCTTATTTAGGTGAGTTCAAATATGATTAAATACCAACAGGATTAGATTAGATAAGATTAGATTAGACTATAGAAGCGATAAAACCTACTTGACTCTGAGTTCATCCAAATCCCTTCCCCACCTTGCAAGTATCACTATGATGTTAAGACAGATTTATCACAGTAGTACACCATAGCAAATTAAAATGAACCAGTACGTGTTGTGACTGACAACTGATTAAAATAAATAAATATCTAAGTATCTATCCCATCTCCCCTGCTCCAGCATCATAAACAAGTAATGGTTGTATCAGTTTACTGTCGTGTTATATTTTACGCTGACAAGAAAGAGGCCAAGGGAAAGAAATGTCTTTCCCATTATGGATTTCGTCCCACATTTACACATCAGCTGTGTGGGCTAACTTGGACTTTTAGTGGGTTTCCTTTAGGCTTTCCTCACAGACTGAAAGGAAAGTCAATACTGCTTAAACCCCTCTGCAACTTTTGTGAGATTTTTTTTTTAAATGAGCGCTTTAGAACTCGGCCAAAGGTGATGCGTTCTCTGCTCCCGTACTTTTTTTGGGGGGTTCTATTGGCAGGCAATTGCTTACCACCAACCACACTTTTTCTCCCACCACACATACACAAGCGCACACACATTTCTCCTTTTTGTCTCCCTGTGTTTCTTGGTCTCTCTGTCTTCCTTTCAAGTACATTCCCACCCCCCTACCCCAACCCATCCGCTCTCGGTCTATGTGTCTCCACTTGCACTTCCTCGCTTCTTTCCCATCTCACTCCTTTTGAAGTCTGAGACAGCTCGAAATCCAACGCGGTTCTTTTTTGGACAGCCAAGGGGAAATGGCTCAGAAAGAGGGGCTCAAGTTCGATTACAGCTGTTAATCAAAAATCTACACTGCCCAGCACGGCGTGATGTGAGAAATGATTTTGGTTTCGATCTGTAAAGGCCATTGTATGTTACATGCACAGAGCCATATGAAGATATCTTTTGCATCACTGCACATGAAAACTATACCATGATAACACAAAATATACACTTTTGAAGATATGCAAGGGAGGACACAGGAAAAGGAAAAAAAAGAGGAAATATACCTGCAAAAATCTACGATCAAGCAGCTGTGGATCAGTACAGCTCATTCTGCACATGCAAAACACAGTTCAGCAGGTCTGAGAGTATGTGCTGTTTGTTTTATTGAAATGAAGGACTCTCTGTATGTGCGGGACTCAGCATTTTGAGAGAAATAGCCATCATAGAATCAATATTTGAATTGGCCAGTATAGACTCGGGAACAGGGATGATGGTAGCATGGAAACAGAGATACAGTCAGCTTAACTATGAATGGACAAGGAATCAGGTGACCAAAGACCAGGAGCAGATTCAGCAACAGGGAATACAGAATTGATTAAATATTGGTTGATCTTTGACTGGTTGAACTGAACAGATTTAAAAAAGGACACATCATGACCTCTATAGTGCTAACCAGTGGGATCTTTAGAGAGGCTGGGGGGGCTGATGAGCTGGGCAGTTGTAAGAGGGAGGAGCTGAGTGATAATAAAGGCAAGGAGCTTTGCGGCTACAAGGTGCAGCTGTGATGTGACCTACAATTTCATCTCCAGGAATTGCCAGCAGATGGTTACCGGAGAACCTAAGGGCAGGATTAGGCTGGAAACAGACAGGTTTAGTGCTAGACTGGACAGTTACTGATAATTCAGCCAAGACCCAAGGCTTGTAAAATGTGAAAAACAGCTTCTTTTGTTAAAAAATCATAAAAATAAGACCATCTTACACTTTATGCAACCTACAAGAAATGTGCAGTGTTGTGTGAAACATAAAATAGTACCCAACAGAGAAGTTTCAGTTGAAGTGGACCATGTGTTCGTTGTACCGGTTAAATTCAACTTAAATCCAAAAGGTGATAAAACAACGAAAGGAAAAACTAAAAGGAAAATATAAAAAACTAAAAAGAAAAAACTGCTTTGGATGTAATGCTTTACAAAGTAATCACATTACTTTTTTTTATTAATGTTGTAATGTAACACATTACTGTACTAAATTCAATAATTACATTACAGTTACAACTATGTTGTTGGTGTATGGGGCTGTAGCCTTGAAGTTTATATAGTTAACTGGTTATTATGAGACAGTGTGTTTCAGGTGATTTTACCAAGTAACAAGAAAACAATGTAACAAGCAGTGTAACAAATTACTTTCCCCAGCGAGTAATTAAGTAATGTACTGCATTACTTTTAAGAAAAAATAATGAGTAATGTGTAATACATTACTTTTCTTTTTCACACTATTTTTGGTGAGACACAAAAATAGTGTGAGGCAATAGTAAATTCACTGGCACAGGACACGGGACAATCTGCTTGTTAAGTCTGAAGTCATTGGGAGTTTCTTTGTCCAAACAGTCTTTCAAACTCGGAGGCACTACTGAGTACTAAAAATCGTCCAAATTCTTTCCGCTTCACAAAAATGATAAGTGTTGCTGTTCTCCCAGTTGTTACAATAAAGTTTAATCCAGGAATCCATGAAAGTTTAGTTTCCACTGAAAGATATTATACCATATATATACACCATAAAACCGAAAACCATAGCTGTAGTTTGAAAGTGAAAAAAAAGAAGTAAAAATAGCAGTGGTATTTGAAAGGTTAGTAAAGCTGATGTTGTTGTGATTCCTGGTGGCTAGCTATGAAGCTATGGTTAAGTTTATAGAAACACATTAGCATGAGGAAGATGAAGAATCAGGAGGGTTCAGGCACTGTAGATAATATTTTGTAAGACACACTTCATAGGTAATGTTGAGGATTGGACTATAGTTCCAGTTAACAATTAGCAGATACCTCATTCGGTAATGGCATGCCTGCATGTTTAAATCCACATTTATATCACTGGTTTACACTCAACAAATGGTAAAGCCACAGTGTTAACTTAAAATATATATAATTAGCTTATTTTTGAGTACATATATCAATCACTCATATGTTTTTGTTTTTTGATGAATGACAAAATCTTTGTAGGAGAAACAGAAATTCATGCTCACATCCACACCTACAGCCAATTTAACATCAGCATTTAGCTTTACATAGATGTGACGTGGGAGGAAACCCATACAGAAATTCCCCAGACGATCAGCAGGTTCCAGCCACTTCACTACTGTGCCACCCATGAACTTTTCAATTTTCTACAATTTGTAGTTTTTAAAGGATAATTTTCTTATTTTGCAGCTGTGTCTATCAATCCAATCACTAGTGATTTAAGGGTTATTTGAAAAAGTTCTCATTTGGAAAAAGTAATTACGTGGCATTACTTAACATCAGAAGTAATTCGTTTTATCACTTTCTTTCTTCCCTCAGTAAAACTCAGTCAAAGGAATCTTCAAACAGCATTTTAAAACTGCTGTAATAGAAAAAAAAATGCAACAAAAAGCAACAAATCTACAATAGGTACTGTAGGAGGCATTTACTGGTTACAGGCAGGCTTTATAGTCCCACAGAGAAACCCACCAACTCTGAACAAAATTTACTTTTATGTTTCAAATATGAATTGGAATATCATTGACTAAAACAACACTAAACTATATTGAAGTTGAAGTTGAAACTGTAAAAGCAGCATCAGACAACAAATTCAACTAGAAAGTGCATTTCCTGAAGTAAACGCATTGGGATTATTACAAGCTGCTTTTTGCTAGAAGCAGTAGTGGGTTTTCAGCCTTTACTGAAGTAGGAGAACATGAAAGTTTTGCAGAATTAAAACAAATGCACCTGTTTAATCAAGAACAGAAAAATTGACAAAATTTTAAATTTACATTTTCTCCTAAAACATTATGAAATATTTTGGGTTACTGAAGGCCTCAAATGCACTGGAAACCAGACCTTGGCTTAAAATAGATAATGCATTCAAGAGATATTGCAATTAGGATGAAATTGACTCGCTGGCAAAACTGTGTTTTTCAGTTATATAGAAACAGTGACTTATATTGTATATAAATGTAATAATCGAGATAATCACACTTATCTAAATATGGTATATGCCAAGAATTCTTTGTATACACTGTAGAATAGGAAATAAAGTTTCATGAATATTTTCATATTTAAGGGTGAACATGGACTATCATTGTCTTCAGAATTTAACAAATCCTTTGACCAAACAGATGGCTAATGTTAGCTAACTAACTCCAAGAAGACAGGTCGTCGTTGTTTTTTTGGTTTGTCCATTTGTTTGTGTCTTTTTTCTCCTTAAATCAAGGTTTTCCCACAATGTGTAATTTATGTCATAACAGCATAGTTAATGCAAAATATACCAATAAACCAGTTCTTAAGTAAAAACTAAAATTAGACAATTTTTTTTTTTTGACAGGTGAGCGGGTTCTGCATCATGATATATTTATTTTTGTTTGTTTGTTTGTTTGTTTGTTCTTTCTTCTTTTTCTGTAGGTGAATCTGGCAACACTGAATATACACTGAATAATATGGTAAACGTTTAATTTAGCAAATATATGAAACATCTGTAATAATCAATGTATCACGAAAAGGTACTTACGTACTAGTATTTGACGAGTATATAATAAAAGGCCAGATGTGCCAACTAGCTAACTATCACTGTCAGTGAAAAATACCTGGAACTCCAGTAGTGGTTGCTACTAGCAACAGGATACCACAATATTCACTTATACTGATTTTCTGAATGAATGATTACTAGCAACATTACAGGTGAACCAACTTTAATTTTCCTTTGAGGCTTGAAAATCTGCCTTAGCCATTCACAGTATATGTCACTGTGCAATGACTTGTTTTTGACCCTATTGCAGCAGCAGTGTTGTCATGTTGATGAAGTATTTCAGCACATAGCAAACATGCTCAAGATGAATAATTTATCAGGATGTGAACATGATTACTGTCAATACTAAAGCACAGTTACGAATACGTACATTCAAGGAAAAACAAAGCAAAACCAAAAAAAATCGTTTTTGAGCATCCCATCTTATTGGACTGTCATGGGAAACAATACAGATATTAAAAGATGTCTTTGTTCATTGACTAGCATCTACTTTTACTTCTTGTGTCATTATACCAACTGCCATTCTTAATAGTCACTTTTTACTTTTTCTTTACTCTTCTTGCAATTGGAATACCGAGCTGTCATATTTATAGGCTCTGCTCCAAGTCCCATAATAAAAACATGCAGATAAAGACAGCGAGAATAAACTGTCTCACTTCTCACAGTACAAATGCAAACTGTACCTAGAGAGTTAGACTAGAGCAGAGCCGGCAACCAATTATGAAGCTAGCCTCAATAAAGGCTGAAATGTTGACACAAATGAAATAGACATTAGATATGCTCAAAAAAAAGTTATTTTGTTTTATTGCAAAGTATAATATTGCATTAAAACATGTCCTTGCTAAAATGTTAAAAGTGCTGTTTAAAAGGTCTGAAAAGTACTGGACCGACATTATAAGACTAATAGTAGTATGTGAATTTCCTTAAATATATAGTTTGTGTTTGTGATCCCTGGTTTGATTCTAGGAGATGACACAAATCCCTTTGGACTTGTGTGAGGAAGGCTATGTGTATAAGAAAAAAAAGAAACCTGTCATATCAATCATGCAGAGCTGTGGCGACCCCTTGTGAATAATTGAGCAGGTGATGTATTTTAGGAATTAATTAATTTTTATACATAGTCCGCCATTCTATGTTAGTTTGTCCAAAAGTAATTCGGCAAACTAACATAATTTAAAAATATAAATTATTATTTTTAATTCTTGGGTGAAAATCCTTTGAAGTCAATGACTGTCTGAATTTTAGAATCCATGGATATCACCAAATGCTACATTTCTTCCCTTGAGATGCTCTACGTGGCCTTTTCTGCCACCTTCACTTGCTGCTTGTTTGTGGGTCTTTCTGCCTTTGGGTTTATATTTAATAGCAAAAAAAGCATGCTCTATCAGGCTGCGATCAGGTGACTGACTTGGTCACTGAACAATATCCCATTTCTGCCTTCAGAAGTTCTGTGTTTTTGCAGTATGCTTTCGATCATTATCCATTTGCTAATGTGAAGCCCCAACCGTTCAGTTTTTTGCTGCTTATGCCTGAATCTGAGCAGAGTATAGCCCTGTACACTTAAGCATTCATCCTGCTACTTCTATCAGCAGTCACATCATCAATAAGCATTAGTGGTCTGACTTCACTGACAGCCGTACATGCCCATGCCATAATATTACTTCCACCATATTTGACAAATGATGTGGTATGTTTTGGATCATGAGCTTTTTCTTTCCATCTCTATACTTTTCTCTTCCTATCATTTTGGTAAAAGTTTTTCTTGGTTTCATCTGTGCAAAGATTTTTTTCAGAACTGTGCACACTCTTTAAGATTTTGTTCTTGAATGTAACCAATGGTTTCCACCTTGTTAATACATTTTCCCTCTTCTGCAGGTTCTTGATTTGGCCAGATATAGATGAGACCTACATTTTTCACAGCCAAGGAATGAATTCTGTGATTGTACACTTTGTTGCCTTCGGTGATCTTCCTGGCCTTTTGGTGTATCTGAGTTGGCTGGTGCAATACTTCTTCTTAACAATGTGCCAGATTGTTGATTTGGTTGCTTCTAAAGGGTTTTTTTTTCTATCTCTTTGATAGGTTTGTTATGTTCTTTCAGTCTAATGATGGCCCCCATCACTTCATCACCAGCAGCATCCTGCTGCAAGTTCAGCAGTTGGAATCAACTCCAGATCTTTTATCTGCTTAATATGTCAAAGAATAATGAGGGAACTAGACTCACCAGGCCATTAAACTGCTTGTCCAATTACTTTTGAGTCGCTAAAAATTGGTGCCTGTGCATAAGAATGTCTATAATTCCTAAAATTGTTAATGTTGTTTATTGAACCCCTTAAAGCTGAAAGTCTGCACTTCAATGACATATTGATAGTTTTAATTAAAATCTACTGTGGTAGTGTACAGAGGCAAAAATTGTGTCATTTTTTTAATTACTTAGGGAATTAATTGCACTTTATTTATCATGTATTCCAGAGCTGAAATAACAATAACAATAATAACAGCCACACAGGGTCATTTTAGACAATAGCATGCTTGGCAGCATTTTAAGACAAATACCTTTTTCTTTTTCTTTTTTTCTTTTTAGAATGAAACTGCTTCCATCCACAAAGCAAGTTCCATAAAGGAATTCGTTTTCTGAGTGGAAGTCCTTGACTGTCTGATATTGCACCTTGATTTTTACACATCCACCACCTTTGGGATGAAATGGACTGTTGACTGGTGTCAGACTTTGGTACCAAATATCAGTTCACAACCTCAATAATGCTCTTATGGATTAAATATGAACAAATCCTCACAGCCTGAGTTTAAAATCTTGTGGAAAGCCTTCTCAGGGAGAAAGTGAGGCTGTTTTGAGAGCATGTTAATTGTTTCTAGAATGAAAAGCAGTCGCATACATACATATATATAGTATATACAAACACAGGTGTGTGTGGGGGTGCGTATGTGTTTGTCCGTGTGTGTGATGTTCTTGGGTTAATTTGTTTTTCCATTTGTGTCTTAGGAAATGTAATTGCTGCCTGGATTATGCTCAAAGCAATGTTTTACCACTGAAAGAATTGCTATGCTGTCGCACACAGCACAGGACTTTCAGAGCATATACAGTGCAGGGTTTGAGTTATAAAAATAACTTCTTTTTTCTGTTCACTGTTCTTTTTCAATGTTTAGTCAAGACTGAAGCAATGTTTATATGCTTAAGAAAATAAATAAATTACTTAACTTCATAACTTCATTCAACAGATTCACTCAGTGTAAGTGTTTTGCATCTTGGCAGATGCATTCATTGACTGCAGTCGTATTATATTTGTATTAAAAAAAATACACTGACTAGCATGGTGTTTTTTTAAAATTGTACATTATATTGTAATTTTTTGAAAAATAACGTCACTATTAGAATTTTAAAAAATACTTTGCGTTTGTAAATTTAGTTTAGGATAAAGGCCGTGTCTTGTTCTAGGTTATTCCATTGTAAGAGAGCTTGTATTCTCTTGAGATCCCTTCCCAGGAGTTTCAGCCCCCCGCTCATGCCTTGCCTCAGGCGACCTCAATAGCTCACATGATGGTGAGGTGAGGGAATGTCATCACCAGGGACAAGGTGTGAGCAGTATATACTGCTCAACAGGCAGCATATACTGTAGCTTATTAGTCTGTCTTTTGTATGATATATTTCCAGCATAATGACTTAAGTAATCTATTTGACTTAAGTTGAGTTACCTATAATTTATAAAGCTAACAAGTGGTTCTAATGGATGAAATCTTTCAGAGTCCATTTAATTAATATTTGATTCCAGTGCATTTCATTCATTTAAGTGACAAATGTAATGATGCATCGCTATCGCTATTTTAAGTCAATGCAAAAAATATATATTTGGATAATATACATTTTATTTATTTAGTATTTTTTATTCATCAAAATGCCATAGTTACTTGAATATTTATGAAACTGTAGAACGACTCTTAATATCTTAGAATGAAAAGCTGGATAACCATGTATCACCCTCCACCTCTACTGGCTAAGTTAAAGGTGGTCCTACAATTACATTTATAATCCTGTCTGTGTGTAATGGTACTGCTTATAATGAAACAGAAAATTTTCAGCAGACTCATTTTCCCTCAGTTCTAGAAATAATTTATTTCTTTTGGCTCTCTCCCAGTGCCACGTAACATATGTATATGATTGATGACTTTAGCTTTGTAGCCTTTGCCATTTTTTTTAAATGGCTAACCAGCTAGTTTGGTTAGCAAGGTGAACTCATAGACAGTGAGCAGCATTTCTCTGGCTGAAAATGACTCATTGATGTCAGAGGAGCAATTCTCAAGGTAAAAGAGAGTTCAAAATGGCACTAGCAAAGTAAACCTAAGATTAGATTAAAATAAAACTGAAGAATATCACTAACCAAAACCTGTCTTCTCACACAAATCTTAGTACATTAACTGAAGAGCAAATTTAATGTTCCAGGAAGGAACCAACATTATAGTTCAAATATTAAGCCCTAACAAAAGACACATTTCTGTGCAGTTGCTAAAAAGGATAAAATAAGCAAAAGCATTTTTTTTTTTAACCAGGATTTTATCACATTTGGTCAAACAGCTGGTGTTTTAGAATAGAAGTCTATCAAAAAGGAATCACTTTTGGAACCTGTCTAGCAGCCATTTGCTTTTGTCACACATGCATTGGCTTCAGAAGTGGCCACACAGGTTTTCGCTTAGTCTACCTGCCCATCACCAAATACTGTAAAGACAAAGTTAGCTAGCTCACAGGAGCCAATAAAAGGCCTGACATTTTGCTCAAGAAATTCTGGTGGGCAAAGCAGACCTGAGAGGAGAGTGACTACTGAACTTAAACCTACTGATGTACACAAATATGATGTCAAGTGAGTAATACTGTTAACCCATTTGAGCTGGATGAGTAAACAGGCACATGTATTTGCTAATACTTTCCAATTATTTTGTAATTATTTTTACAGCTTGTTGTTCTGCCCCATGTGACTAAATAATCATTTTGTGCAAGTTTAAGAATTTATTCATTTTCAGTGTTACTTTTTCTCATATATTTATTTGCATTCTATTGCTGTGTTTCAAGTTTCACTGTTCGGATCAGCTTTTTTGTAATTAACATTTTACATCCTCATTGTGTGCTGTATGAATCTAAAACACTCTATACTGTAACACGCTTTGCCTGCAGTTTGCTTGCCTGAAGCATTAAAGACAACTCCATTAGAGACCTATTTGGATGCAAGTCTTTGCATTGCTTGTGTTGAATTTAAACTCAACTATAATACTGGTATGAAAAAAACTCATGAATAAATGGAGGATCACATTTAATTTGGTGTTTTACAAAAGTGCCAACACTGTCATTGCAAACTACTGGAGCAAAAAGAATTGGTTGTGCAGAGTTGTTCGGGCTGAGAGTACAAACATGGTATAAGAGTCTGTTGGGCATTCATAATTTCCAAAGTTTAAACTGTCTCCTGTAGGGCCAGAGGCTGAGCCTTATCGGGGATGACATGACTTTTACTCTCTGGATCCCCCGACTGCTCACTGTTGTTAACTCTAATGCTTAACATTTTTTTACTCGCTGTTGAGAGGAAAACCCACCAGTTATGCTGCATAGTGGTTACAGAGCATGGATATTGGCAACAAGGGTATATGTTCATACCCATTACACGATCACTCGTCATCACAGCAGATCTGATGGAGGTGCTGTGATAGAAGTGAGCATTGTGAGGGGGCAACTTACGGCTGCAGTGTTTCACGCTGCTTTCTCCCTCCCTTGTGGGATAGAAGCTTAAAGCTTTCTTCTGAGACTAAATTAAAGGATCTTCCCCCTGCACCCCGGCTCTTCTGTGCTGCTCTCCTTCTCTGTTGGGTGGCTTTCACCACAATGAGATGGAAATGTGACACAGTTAGGTGGGACTCCTGCCTGGGCCTGTACTGAGGAGTAGAGGTGTGTGTGACATATTTCCAGCGACTCCTAGCTGCTCCCAGAACAGCTGCTGAGGACTGTTATGACAGCTTTCCACTGAGAGCACAGGAATCCATCTTCCCTCCACGACACTTCTATTCCAGTTCAGTCACTCTCATTTTTCCTTTTTCCACAGTTTTTGCAATGCTGTCATTCAAGCAACTTAGATTGGGTTTGGGGTGAGCTGAAAAAGTGGTGGAAAACATTACTTTTCTTTTCTTTCCTGTTTTTTTTTTTTTTTTTTTTTTTTT
>VUQG01015605.1:120009-141030 GCA_015106755.1 Etia nguti | reverse complement strand
TTTTTTTGAATAACACTTGGCAGGTGTAATTACTCAGTTCTGCGAAACGCATTTCCTGAATGCTCACGCTACCTAATGACAGATATTAGAAAAGCATCCTTTGATCTTGCATTGTCTCTAACCATCCTTTCATGAGACTTTTGACAGCGTTATCAAATCAGAGATAATGCCTTTGGACAAATCAGGGATCAGATGGAGACATAAAAGGCAAAACAAAACTCTGTTTCCTTGTTTCTTTTTAGTTCGTGCCATCGTACAGTATTTAATTTAATATACTGGGTTAAAAATACATATTTTGTACTTTCTATGAACTCTAGAAAGGTAGAGAGGCATGCAGATGAGTTCCAAATGGTTCACCTACGCCGAATAATCTCAAAACAGGCACCTGTTTATCCTGGCTTTGCTCTGCAATACCAGCAGGAAACCAGAAGGAGACATGTTTTCTGAACAGCAGCTTATGCATAAAGCTCTGCTGCAAGACACAAAATGTGAAAGTAAAAATTAAAATCCTCAGAAAAAAAAGTCCAGAAAACAAAGAGAATAGAATTTTGCCTGTGTTGCCTGTAAGTCATTCAGAGGGGGCAAAGCACATTTTTAGTTCTTTTAATAATCTCTCTGAAACAGATGCCATTCATGTTCCGCTGATATTGTCTAGCTGTGGGTTAAAGGCTGTAATATTCATGGGATGTTGCTTATATATGAGTGCAGATGAGTGAAGAAGTAGGCAGCAAAGCAGTGAACCGCAGGGCAGTGAGGCAGGCTCACAGCCAGAGAGTGAAAAGAGTGAAGATTTGTTTTCAATCAGGGAAAGAAACTTGACTCAAAAGTTTGACATGGCAACCAGTGGCATACGCACACAACCATAGTAATGTACTGCATTTTCATATGAGTCCATTTTAGAACCATAGCAATGAGGGGCAACATCGGAGGGGTAATAAAAAAAAGTTTTAAGTAAGTAAGCCAAAAGCAATTACATCAATCACGCAAAAGGTTTCCACTTGCCTAGTATTGTGTTGTTCCCCCTTTTGCTGACAAAACAGCCCTGACCACTCGAGACATGGACTCCACCAGACCCCTGATGGTGTGCCGTGGTATCTGGCACAAAAATGTTAGTAAAAGAGCCTTTAAGTGCTGTAAGTTGCAAGGTGTGGTCTCCAAGGATCAGACTAGTTTGTCCAGCACATCCCACAGATGTACCACTGGATTGAAATCTGGGGAAATTTCAGGATGGAGAACACTGGAAACTCACTGTACACCTCAAACCATTCCTGAATCTTTTTTGCTTTGTGGCAGGACACAGTTATTCCATTGACCAGGGTCAGCATGAGCACTCTGACTGGTCTATGGCTACAAATACAATACACAGTGTACACCTTTCTGTCATAACCAGCATTAAATTTTTTTCAGCAATTTGAGATACAGTAGCTTGTCTGTTGGATCTGCCACAGGGCCAGCCATTACTCCCCACTGGCATCTGTGAGCCTTGGCTGCCCATGACCCTGTCGCTGGTTCACCATTGCTCCTTCCTTGGACCGTGTTTGATAGATACTCACCACTGCAGACCAAGAATACCCCACAAGAACAGTTTTGGAGATGCTCTAGCCATCATAATTTGGCCCTCGTCAAATTGGCTTAAATCCTTGCCCTTGCCCATTTTTCCTGCTTATATCTCGTCAACTTTGAGGACTAAATGTTCACTTGCTCCCTAATAAATCCCACCCCCTAATAGATGCCTTGATGAAAAGATAATCATTGTTATTTACAGTGCATTTTGGTCTCTACCTGCAACAGATTGGACAAAAAAGCAATATTGTGTTTTAAAAGTCAACTCAAAACTATCAATAGCAAATAAGAGCAAGGTTGAGCAATAAAACAACTGGCACAGCTTGCTAGCAGCGTTTTAATGTTTAATACTGGAATGTTAATATATTTAACCTGCTAATATCTTGATATTTATCTTGCTAACAAATTTTGTGGCGCTCCTCAGAACCTCTTCCCAACCTTTTCTTGTTCCTTATATAAATTAGACAGTACCCAATTCGATTTTATTGCTTGGTGGAAACTAATTCCCCATAACTCTGCAAATAAAACAGAACAAGTCTTGTTCAGTCGTCTTGTATTATTAAATATACAGTAATATAAAAAACGTTTTTACTGTTAGAGCTGGAGTGAGAAGGCTTTTGTTTTATCCTCAGGGGATAGTGAAGAACAATAAAATAGAAATAATGTTAACGTGTTATAATGCTCTAAAACCTTCTTGTAAAAGCTTTACACAACTACATTATAAGCTAAAGATTCATTTGTTGACTTGTCGATTTGGTTACTTGTTGTTACCGTAATGGATGTATAAGTGGGGCGAAACTTCAGTGAAGCCGCATATGCATCCCAGATTTACGTGCTACACTGCTAGTTACGTTTATTGAATGTAATCTATAAATCCTACTTAAATACAGATGGCAAGAGCTGTGACTGCTGATTGTAGCACATATTTTCATGTGACACATAGTACCATGCATATAAATGATTGTAGCTTGTGCAGTGGAAAGAATCCGGTGAGTGTGTATGGAAATGTGCCTTGTGGTGAATTCTGCTGGACAGAAAGCACTCTCTTGCTGTTGGATAAAGAAAGATAAAGGTTACACTGGAGAGCAATTTGTGCTGTGCAGAGAACCAAATTAAAATGTGGTTTTGGGTGACCTTGCGGTCAGGTGAGCATGAGGCAATACTTAGGCAGCTGATTCTAAATACTGCTCGAGCAGGGGCAGATCAGACTCTGTCTAAAGCCTTTCTAAGCTCCAAACTCTCAAATCACCACTTCTCAACCAGCAGACCACAGTGCGTGGCCTCTCTGGATCTTCTTGGCTTATGTGTATGTATTTCTGCCACTTTGTTCTGAGCCTTTATGCCTCACACCATTAGCAAGCCACCTCATTCTCCCCCTTTCTTTCTCACCCTCTCCCTCTGTTTCCTGCACACGCCAGCAGGATTTAGATACCCTATGTATTATGGATGGGAAAAATAAACAGAATGCGCCAGCCATTTATATGACACACTTGTGAGATCACAGGACAGGAGCGATTAGAGTGGTCAAATAAAGCTTCAGTGGGGGATGGAAGAAAGAGGAAAAAAATACTGAGATAGAGCCTGTCTTATAAATCTTCTTCATTTTTTGTGACGCTTCCCTCTGCATGTCGTCTAGTAACCAATTACATTAAGCCACCACTCCCACTCTTACTGGAGGTCTATTAAAGTGGGCCTTAATGTAATAGAGGACTTGTGTATGCGTTGTTGAGATAATTATTCCTCTCATTGAGGGCGATAGCACCTTCATCAAGCACAGCCAGGCTCCAAAGGACCTCCCTATGCACAAGTATATTAAAACAGCAGCATATATGGCGCTGTCATGCTCTTCACCATTATGCTTAAGAGAATAATCCTATCCAAAATTAGAAGGGGTAACTTTACTATTGAGTGGTCTCCAATCTAATGAGTCTGCTAGTCCTTAATATTTAAAAATCATTTAGGCTGTCGATCATGTTGGCTTGGCTTCTCTCCTTGAGGCAGTGTAGGACAGGTGTAAAAAAATGTAGATGCTCATACTCCATCAGCTGAAATGACTGAAATTAGAGCTGCAAGCAGAGATGATAAAGCTCTTGCACATGGCATAGCACAATGTAATATAAAAGGGTTTAAATCAGGACATTTAAATATTACACCAGAACTTGTTTAGGACTTGTATACACTTAAAAACAACTTAAATTGGGCCTTTTCTTTACATTTTGTTGGTTATATTACTTGCAGAGAACAAAATGCAAACTTTTTGTTGTCCATAGGTGGCGCTATGCAGCCATTTTGACACATCAATGTTATGACACCTGGACTCGAGAAATTTGGGACAAAAGACTGAGTACATTCGTGTTACAACAATGTTGAAACAATAAAATTTTGTCTAGGCAAAATTGAAGATTTTAGCATCGATCTGCACACTGGCCCTAATTACGCCAGAACTAATTAGGGTGTTATGCAAATCTTTTTTTTTCTCTGCTCAAAGTTTCCGGTTTGGTTACATTGGCTAAATCACATTTGTAGACTCTAGCTGCCTCACTCTCTCTTTTTCTGTTGGGTAATGAGAGACATTTGGAAGCAAGCTGTTACATATTCTGTGCACAGATTATGATTTCAATTTTTTTTTTTCAAATTTTTCATTTTATTAAAATGAAACTACAATAAATAATAGAGACTGTTCATTTCTATGTAAGTGAGCAAAAACATTACTTACACTAACCAGCCACTTTATTAGGTTCAGGTTCTTGTTAATGCAAATAATTAACGAATCAAATTGCAGCAACTCAATGGATTTAGGCATGTAGACCTGCTGAAGTTCAAACCAAGTATCAGAATGGGGAAGAAAGGTGACTTGGAGCATGAAATGATTGTTGATTCCAGTTGAGCTGATGGGAGGATTTCTACAACTGATAATTTACTGGGACTTTCCCACACAACCGTCTCTAGCATTTGCAGAGAAAAAATATCCAGTAAGCAGCCACTCCTGTCAGCTATAAACAGGAAATGGAGGTTACATTGGAAAAATGTTTCCTGGTCTGATGAGTCCCAATTTCTGCTGCAACATTCAAATGGTAGGGTATGGTAGGGATATTTTTATAGGATCCCCCAGCAGCAACTGAACATCATTTAAGCACTGCAGCCTACATGAGTATTGCTGCTGACCATGTTCATCCTTTTATGACCACACCCATCTCCTGATAACCATTTCCAGCAGGATAAAGCGCCATGTCACAAAGTTAATATTTCTCTAGTTTCTTGAACATGGCAGTGACTTCACTTAACTCAAATAGCCTCTACAGTCACCAGATCTCAATCCAACAGAACACTTTTGGGATTTGATGGAACGGAAGATTCACATCATGGATGTGCAGTGGACAAATCTGTAGCAACTTACCGATGCTATCATGTGAATACAGACCAAAGAGTCAGAACGCTGTTTCCAGTAACTTGTTAAATTTATGCCATGAAGAATTAAGGCAGTATTTAAAGCAAAAGGGGCTCCAACCGGGTGAGGTGTAAATAAAAAAGTCACTGCTGAGTAAATATTGAAATATTGTTCACAATCTCACTACATATTGAATATTTAGTGAGATTCTGGAAAAGGCACTGGTCATAAATACTTTGAAAGCACAGCATTTATGACCAGTGTCATTATTATATTTTGTTTAACTTCCAATTCTCTGTAGTTTATATCAGTATTGTTTTTAGCAAACAAAACACTTGTTGTATTGGATCATTTTCTATGAAGAAATGTAGCTTACGCTGGACTTTCTCTTTGCTTATGTTCATGGATTATGCGAGCTCAGGTAATAATTGAAATGCAGCAGCACAACAAACGTTCCCATCTCGAGTTGTCTCATTACATGAATGCATGTAAACATGAAGCTGAACAAGGCTGTACTTGCAGGAGAATCTGTCATAACTTCATATCCAGCATTTAGTGGGCTTGTAGTACAAAACACAGATCGCGGAAATTTGGGAAGGAAAAAAAAATAAAGTTTGTCAGATTTGTACTTTTGCACCCTGTTGCTAAAGCTTAGTTAGAAAGTTTGCCAGGTCAGCCTACTGCTGCCTAAGGCAATCTATTATGAGCAGCAGATGCAATATAATTATAGAAGTCTCAGCACTTCATTTGTTAGCCTTGATACTGTACACAGTTCAGCCAGCAATATTTTTTTTTAAAAATAATTTGTAGTGACACACCATCAAAAGCAGCAAAGAGCCTGACAAATTAAACAGAGCACCTCTACGAGAGGCACACAAAAACACCTTTCATATCATGTTCAAAAGTTCATAATATCAAAGGGCATTGGCTGATGATAAGATACCCAGGAAATGTGAAGGCCTGCAGAGAAAATTACACCTATCCCAGCAGCAATATCTTGGCCAAAATGAAAGTGATAAGTGTGTAACCTAGGTGGAAATAAAGCTATGAATATATCAGTGTGTTAGGGTGCAATTTTTCTGATTGTCCAAGTGAATCTAAAGCTTGTGCTTTCACCATTATTGATATATATAGAAAAAGACACGTATGACCTCGATTTGCTAGATATGGGTACAGTATGATGGATCAGACAAGACAAAACAACAATCAGTAAGATGCCACTGCTGCTGCTGCAAAGTCTATACTCTTTGTGAAAGTCTGCAGCTCCTCTGTATCTCAGTAGACACTTCATCTGGTATCACAGACTCTGTTGTCACTTTACTGGTTTGCCGAAAAGGAAATTCGACTGCTGTTCCATCCTAGAGTATCAGACAGGAAACACACAGTGTTAAAAAAAAAAACCCCCAAAATGTTCTAGTTTGTGCGTTTGAGTGTGTGTGCCATTCATACAGTAAATATGAACAAAACCTGAAAATAACCAGGTAATTTGCCATCATCATGTTGAGAATTTAAAACACTTGTTCTACAACCCCACTGCTTTCACCAGTTTAATTTCACATCACACTCGTAAAGGAGCCAAAGGAAGTACAAGTGGACAAATTGCCTGTTTTCTTCTGCTTCTCACCTACTTATGCCCTCCAATTATACGAAGGATCAAGATTATCCTGCACACAAATGTTCATTTTGACTGAGACACGGAACCATTTTTATAAGTACCAAGTGCAGTGTTTCCTGTCAGCGGCATGACAAATAACACTCAGGGGTCTTCAGATGCACCAACTTTCCAAAGTTGGATAAAGATGAATTCAAGTTCTCATTTATGCATAATTCATTATCATTATTCTTTCTATCCTGTCAGTCGGCAATGTGTTTGAGTTCAAGGGCAAAGATGAAATGATAGTACAAAGGGGTTGGATAACTCACAGTGGTAAAATGGCATTATATCTCTTCCTTAATGTTTAATCAACGCTGTCACTGAGCCCACACAAGGCTCAGTCAGACTACTCAATTTCAATGACTCTGCCGTGTGTGTGTGTGTTTGTGTCAGCGCACAGAATTGTGTATGTGACCAGCTTAGAAGCTCACATTCTTTCTGAAATGTCCTAGAAACTTTTCCTGTCGTCACTGTGTTTCCAGTGCAGAATGAGAGCTGAAAATCACCAATTAAAATGTCAATGCTAAAACCAGCAGTCAGGACAATGACAGACTTTCATCACACTGATGCAGTGTGCTCCACATACATATTTCATAATTGCTTTACCAGTTAAATTAATGAATTTTTCTCCTTTCATCTAAAGCAACTGCGACCAGACCTGGTCATCACATTAATGTGACTGTGAAACTGGACCAGTGAAAATTTTAATTATTACAATTGGCTGAAAACACTGCATCCTTCTATTAAGAACTCCTGGCCACTTTCAGAGGCTTTTAATTTTGTGCAGCAGAGGCTAACAAAATCTTTTTAAAGAAGAAGATGAAGAAGATCTCAGAGTTTTTCAACCAAAACCTTTTAAAAATGTTGTTTACACCCATTTATCATAGTAAACAGCACAGCTCACTGACAGCTTTGTTTTTATCCTTCTTCTAGTTGTGGCTTGAACTTTAATAATTTTCAAAAATAACAAGCCTGCAACAGGAAATTCACTCCGGATTTTAAACTAGAACAGGAATAGTTAACTATGCTCTGGAAAAAAGTCAGGCCTTTGACTTTTTTTTCACAGAGGTAGATGGAAAAATAATAATGATAACAGGATTAGATTTAGATTTTAGATCATTGCAGTAAGATACTCCATGAGCCACCAGGAGTTGACAGCAAATTTGATACCACCGCGTGTGATTTTGTGCTATTTTGCAGTAGTACTTAAGTTGCAACAGTTGGCAACACCGCAGGGTATAAAGAGTAGCTGCATGGTGGTAGAGATTGGGATGGAAGGGATTTTTTTCCACTGCTTCTTAGGCGCATTGCATGGATGCTTCCATCCAGAATCCCTGGGATCAAGACTGAATGAGAGTTGCAACGGTTGGTTGGTTGGTTGGTTGGTTTGCACGGCATTGAACAAAAGGCGTTCATAAGGTGGTTGAGAAAACTGACACCCAGGATTTGGCCTAGGCGCCTCATCTGGAGGACCTTAGTCTTGTCCATGTCATCCTTCAGCAGGTTTAAGAACTCAGAACAATGCAAAAACATAGTAATAACAATTGCATTATATACTCACATTTTTGTTTAAAGTGAGATGTTACAACCAAGTAGAATTTTCAGGTATTTGTAGTTTACTTGAGTATTTATTCTTCTGACAACTTTTTACTTTTACTCATGACATTTTTAAACAAATATCTTTACTTTCTACTTCTTACATTTTCTAAACAGACTTAGGTTCATTTATAGTATGTAACTTGGGGGGTTAAAGTAGCCTTAAGGGGTGCAGGTGTCCGTAAGCTGTGTTCACGCTACTTCAGAATCTAACTAGTGCTACAGAAGAGGAGGAGCATGAAGGGATTGACGTTTTTTAAGTGTCAGTTAATTTCAAATTCAATGTTTCTATCAGCTCAACAAACATCAGCAAACACACAAAAAGGTAAGGACTGCTCAGTGACGCTTGATAAACTTCAAATTTAAAGCTTACATGTCATGTTAGAATTTTAATCATATATTGGATCTGTTCTTTATGTGTTTTGATAAATTCTGTATTTTCATATTGGGAAACATCCTGCAAAACAAACTAAGCTATGCTAACTTTGTGTTATTCAAATGTTGAATGAAAATACTAGGTAGTTTTGTCCAGGGTAAACAGGTTAGTTTGCGTTAATGTGGTAAATTCACAGTAATGTACTGTGTTTGACTGGTGCTCAGTGGCTGTGGTGCTCATAGTCAGATTTAGGTTACATCATATGCAGCAGAGATTCATTTGCATTTAAACTGATGATGGTTAGATTCATTCACTGAATTCCAACTTTATACTGTCTAGTGTAAAGACAGTATGAAGCAGGTCAACTGATCACAGTCTATACACAAAGGAAATCTACTGAAGCTCACATTAGAAACTATTGCATGAGTTGTTAGTATTTTCCCAATGCTGAGGCCACTACAGCAGATCTTATACTCTTTCACTGCTTGTATCCTACATAACGTATTCAAACTAAGTACATGCATTAGAGTTAGAATTTAGATTCAAAAAATATTTGTATTCTTGTGTACTAAAATGTTATTATTATAATAATATAACACAAGATTCAGTTACTTTTGTACAAAAAGTGTTAGTAGAATTGGCCTTCAAGGAGCTGCTTTTACTTTCTTACTCTGAGTACATTTCAGAGCCTGTACTTTTTCACTTTTACTTGAGAGAAAAAGTTGCTTCAGTACTTCAGCTTTTACTAGGTAAACCAGGTATCTGTACTTCTACTTAAGTAAAGAAAGTCTGTACTTTTGCCACCTCTGATCACTCACATATTGTATATGCATAGTTTCTCTACTCAGAAGCGACTTGTTCAGGGGATTCCACCTCTGAAACTGGCTGCCCCTCCACATAGGCCAACCCAGGCAATGGTCATTGGTAATGACTGCACCAGCCAAGACTGATGGTCCCTTGGGCCTGGAACTTTAAGCAAGACCAAAAAAAAGAAAAAAAGAAAAGGTGTATGAACCAAACCCGGTTACCACAGCCCACAATTTTCTTAATTTATTTGTTGTGCACTGCTAGAGAAGCTGTTCTCAATTTATCGGTTTAAAACTACAATGGGGGTGGTGACCGCCCCTGTGAAATCTAGCACTGAAATCAATATGGAACCACAGACAATGCAAAACTTTCACATACCAGTGCATCCACCACAATCAAAGTGTTTCAGTTCTTACCAACCAAAGATGTTCTGGATTAGCACTTAAAATATTTCTACTCTTGTAAAGGAAGACAATCAAGATCTAGTATGCTGTGAGCTCAATTCTGTGAATATAGAGGTTGTTGCTGTCTCTGAAGTCAGACTGTGCCAATGGTGATTTGGCCATCTCCTTACGCAATGTAGAGAGCCATAGAAGCTTTAATACTCAGATCAATAATAATAATAAAAATAATAAGAAGAAGACTGGTAAACTGCAAATGTCAGAAAATTTTACGATAGAATCTAGTAGTGTGCAATATTGTAAATTTTGGTATCGATCCAAAACCAAATAAATAACCAAATAAATAAAGGGCCAATATTGCCGATACCAATACTGATACAGAGACTTTTATTTTTATGTAGGGTGGAGCAGTGTGTAATGATTTATGAGATGAATCATCATGGATTTGCAAATTCTGATTTTAACGACCACTAAATCTTTGGGAATGTAATTTCCACAATAATTAGTTAACACAGCGAAATGCACCTTTCAGCTTTTCGTGTATTTTCAAACTGGGCTTCTTTGAGACACCTGAATGTAAATGTGCCTGTTTGTAAACCACTATAAAACACAATTAAAGTTCAGGATGGGCCACCTGCTGAACATAGAGGATAGAAACAAAGTATCGATCCTGTCACGATAGTATCAATCCGATACCAATACCAGCGTTGGTATCGATACTATCGATATCTGGATCGATCCGCCCACCTCTAGTAGAATCCATCTCCACATCTTTCATTTAGTTTGGAACCTTTTAAGAAGTTTTGTAAGGCTAGTTGGTGAACTCATTGCTGGCAAATCCCATTCATATACAATACCACTCTCTTCTCTCTGTGTTTACTTCAACTTGGAGTACCATTTTATTTTTTTATAAAAAGTTGTCGAAATGGTAAAAGCTTGCTAACGGAACATATCACATATGCAAATGCACCATCAGCTTCTTTCTCATAAATGATGAATGATCTTCACTTATTTAGTACTTTTTAAGTTCTTCACAGCTCTTTACAGTGTAATTCTCATTACACACTAACAGCAGCAGAGTGGCCATGCCTGTAGTTAGAAGTAACTTGAGGTTAAGTGCCTTGTCCTCACAACAAACCCACTCTACCACCTGAACCACATTACATAATAACTGTCTGCAAACCACTGTCTGTCGAATAGTTTTTATTCCAGCAGACGAAGGTCAAACAAAAGTGAATGTTGAGATTGGCAATAATTTTAAAAGCTTCCTCCATTTTCACTCACCGTCCCCTTAAAGGTCAACACTTTTGAAACGAGTGCCATGGCAGAAATTTACCTGGCTTATCAAAATTTACCAATGTAGAACATGATGCGAAATAATTTGCATTAGTTTAAATATTCCCCATTGAGCACATCCACTGTCTGAGTGGACTTCATTAGAATGAACTGAAATTGTAGTTCCCTGTTTGATCATGCCCCAAGCCAATCACCTTAAAGCTAATACAAGACCTAACATCAGGCACATCAAGAACACACTGTCTCTCCCAAATTATTACAAATTGTTACATAATGATGCTTGGACTCCTTCCTGTCACATTTTGACTCACCTTTAGCTCATTTCTGACACGCAGGATAACAGATGAGAAAGAGTAAAAACTGATACAAATCTGAATATAGAGAGAGGTGTAGCTCCTATTTGGGACCAATATTCTTACACTATATACTTACATATATATAATATGCCTGTGTACCACTGACGAAAGCGTAAACTTTCGTCATATTAGACAAAATGTTATTCCAGTTCAAGAAAAACACCATTACGCCTGTCTTCAATCATATACACATTCCAGAAACTGATAAACACTTTGAAATAAAAAGGGTTGGGCCAGCCTTGAAAAACATGAGCTATTTATTCTGCTTCTTTTGTTGTTTTGAGTCTGTTGCACTGCTGTAGCAGCAAGGAAGACAGTCTAACTTTGGTCAAAATAAAAGCTGTTATGGTAAACTGGTGAAATGTCAGTGATGCCAGCTCTTCTTGAAAGACAGAACTTCACAGCCACAACAAAAGGCTCCAAAGTGTATGCTGACTGACTGCGTGCTATATACTGACTCTGCAGGTACTCTAGACCCATGTGACACCACACAAGCAACGCCACTATACAACACCCTATAAATTTGACATTGAATTTACATTTCAGGAGACACTGAAATTCATCTACCTGCATTATAATGCACAATAACAACCTCTCCGAGTGTGCTACAAATAAACAATAGAGTGCCTTTACACTGTTCTTTACCTTTACCTGTATTTGTGTTAACTCAGTAAAACAAGATTTGTTTCAGTTTGTGATATCCATTTACTGTTTGATGTACACAGTAATATATCTAATATATAATTTTGGCTATGTACAGTACATGATAAATAAGAGCATCAAATAATAATCTCATTTACTCAGCTAAAAATAATATTTAGATCTCTGGAGATCTGCCAGTAATGCAAAACTGCTGCTTCTGCTGTTTGATTATGCTGTGTTTTTACATTTTATTAGCTGTCCTAATCAATATTTTTATATTAACAAATTGTTCATTAAAAAAGTGAAACATCTAGCTTGAACTCTTTGGAGGTTCAGCAACAATCTTTTGGTTCATCGCCACTCTCTCTCTCATCAAATCCATTTCTAGCTCAGCAGTTGCAGGTAGCTCTTTTCAGAAAGAAACCCAGTGTGCGCTACTTGTACATCCCTGAACAGCAGAGAATGTTTGCTTCTCATTGGGGGAGCTTTTAGCAGCTAAAGAGGCGGATATTTCCCTGAGGAGTTGTTGGTGAGCAAACCAGAAGTATAAGCAGAATAAATATTGGGCTTACAGCCATCAGGTGTCAACTGATCTGAACAAACTCAAATAGCAATGGGGTCAGTTCACCTATGAATTGGGTCCCATTCCAAAAAGAATTGTAAAGTCAGGTTTGTCGGACAGAAAAGGATATTTTCACTGTTTGTGACACGCATATTAGATTACATACTACAGTTAAATACCCAATTTCTCAAAACTGAAGCCTTGTTGAATTTGTGGTTTCACTAGAAACATTTTAAAAGGTCTGCAAACACAAGTGTATAACAGTAAGACAAGCTAAAAAATCACATTCCTTCTTTTCACAGTTCACTAATTCTTTTCATTTTCAACCTGAGAAAACAAAGTTTATTGAAAATGTAATATTTTCAGTCAGCCAGTATCATTACGTTGTTGGGGCAGATTCAATTTTCTTTATCTTTGATGTTGAAGTCGATTTATACTTCGCATCGTCTTGTAATCATGAGCACTTCAGTGTATCTCTCAAGTGAATAAAGCCAGTACAGGCCCAAAGCTTATTTGAATGCGCAGTGTCCCTCTGTTGCAGACTTTTAAGATTTCCAAATAGGAAGTCATTACCTTTGACGAGAAAATATCACTATCATTTTCTTTTCAAAGCAGTCCCCTGAATGCAAAACAAACAAGCCACGGCGTCACGATACACACGGCGTCATGGGAAGAGAAGATTATGTTCTCTTGACAAGTCTTATTTAGACGTGTGCACTAGAACACATTAGGCTCTTTATTTACTCCCTCTCAAGACATTACAAACACTTTGTGGCCCAGAGTGCCTGCTGGATCTATGCAGTGTTGATGCACGTTTTGAAATTCTGTGCTGGAAGTGTGTCCAATTTTCATTTCAAATTACATAATTGCCGATTTGAGGATACACGTGTAAACAACATTATCTTTGTTTTTTTTTAAGTGCATGTGACCATTAATTCCACATCATAGCCTCTTAAAATGATAAAAAAAAAATATCACTGATTATAAGATGTTAGATTTGCCAGATTAATCGTGCATGAAAATCTCCCACGCTCTTCAAAAGGGTGGGAGGAAGGAGAGACGGGAGGGGTTTAAACCAGGCAGATCCCATATTGCTTCTGTTTAATGTCATGTAAAGTACATCCATCTGAGTGGAAGCAAATAATCTACTACTACAAGAAGCGCCTCTGGCAGCAGACCACTCTCCTGGTAACAGATAGCGCTGGAGTGTTCAATCAGCAGTCAGGAGTGTAACAGGAGTGAAATCCTTTCCTGTGGTGTCTAATAGCATAAGTCCTACCAACACCAACATGGGAGGGAGTCGGGGGCAAAGGTGATTCCGCCTCCCGTGTTATCAGAACCGCAGTGACAGATCTCCAGCAGATGCGTGCCCGGAATATAAAAATAGACTGGATTTAATGATTGTGGCACACTTCCAAAATTGTGTCCCTCTCTGTGTCTATGAACTGTGAAAGTTATCAGACTGAGCGAGAGGTGTTCTCTCCTGCACCCCAAGTCAATTTATGTCTCAAGTCAGGGCCTTTACAGATCAAGCTGTTTGATCCGGCTCGGCTGGCTCTGGCATCTGCTCCTGAGCAGCTCTGGCCTATTGACCAAGGCAGCTGTATCGCCCCCACCGGCCAGTGTTTTAAAATTTCCATTCAGTTCATCTCAGAGTTTGGGAAAAGCTTCAGCTCTGGAAATAAGAACATGTCAACAGTGATTCATGTAAAAAAAACCAAAAAAAAACCGATTGTCCCCATGTCCCTGATGAGCTTGTATGTTTGTGAGACTGCATGTTGTTTTTCTCTGTTTGTGAGACTTAAATTCTGCCTCATGTTGATACTGAAACACTGCTTATATACTAAGTTTTGTATTGTTGTGTTTACCAAAGCTTTAGCTCACTTAAATCTCCTAGACAAGAACATCAAGGAACTATATCGTCTCTAATGATTAAAAAATTATAAAAAAGTCAGTTCATTTAGTTTCAGTTTGTATTTATACAGCACCAAATCACAACAACAGTCTCCTCAAAATGCTTTATATTTTAAGGTAAAGACCATATGATAATGGAGAAAAAAACCTAACAATGATACAACGCCCTATGAGCAAGCACTTGGCAAAAGCGGGAAGGAAAAACTCCCTTTTAACAGGAAGAAACCTATAGCAAAACCATGCCCAGTTAGGGATAGCCATCTACTGCAACCGATTTGGGCTGGGGGGAGGTAGACAGGACAAAAGACAGGCTGTGGAAGATATAAAGTGCAATGCAATGATTTTTGAGGATGTACGTCAAGCTGCTGTTAATCTGTACAAATACTGATTATAGTCATTTTAAACTTGATTATGCTGATGGAGTAACAAGATTTACAGTGTACCAGTTGCAAAGTGGAATTATAATTATCAAAATTGCAGGTAATGTAACAAAAACAGTGTACAGTTTAGATGCTTTTATGGGAATGACATGAGTTTATTGCAGCTGCTTTTTAGAAGGCCAAATTTAGATGCTAAAGAAACTCGATTTTTATAAATTGTGCTTTTTTCAAATTGATGTATTGTAGCAGAAAGCCAATAGTATGCTGACAGCAGATTGGAAGTCTTTGAAAGTTTGAGAATGGATAACAAGCGATTTCAGCGTAATTTGTTTGGATCGATATGAATGACACAATTCAAACAGTCAAACAAGGAATCTGAGATGAGAAACATGCCTTTATCCATTTGATATAATTGCCTTCCAGGATTAAAAGTAGTGTACTTTGTCTTGTATTTCCATCTCTCTGTTCATATCCTTGCTAAGAACCCAGGCTGCACTTAGGCCTACAAACTGTACTCCCTCATTTTTTGTACAGAAGCCAAGATTGCTGATCCCATTGCCGTTTTTTTAGGCGGACCTTTTGGCTTTGTGACAGAAGGGAAAGCAGTGGTGGAATTAACGACAGCTCAGTTAAATTAGGCCATGACAGTAAACCAGCCTCCACAATAGCAGGACCTCCCCTAAGCCATCATTAATACACATGTCAAAATCTGCCATGAAACAAGTCTGAAGCAGCAGCTCAGGAGCAGCCTTTGAAGCAGCAAAGCATTCTGGTTATTGTAGGATTTCTTTCCCTCTACTGATAGTGACCACCCCAATCCTTTTTAGCCCTGTTCTTGCCTTTTTTTTCCAGTTAATTTTTTTAAACTTACTGTACTTAGAGTCTAGTTTTGTGACATACACTAGCAGTGACATTACTCTGCAAGGGGGAAACTCCTTCCACAGAAACCTTCAGTGCGGCTCAGATTAGATGGGAATTTGGATTGAAGATAATGAGTTATGCCAATCATGATTCTCTGTGATGGACAAAAAAACCCCTAAAGAACAGTTATACTATGATTGCCGTAGTTGTCATTGCAGCATAATTATGGCAATTACATGTCATCTGCCTTGCATTACTTCAATTTAGCACTACAATGAATCTGTGTTGTTTTTAGCTTGCTAATTGCTTTTGTAACAATATATCGTTCCCGTGCGTGGTACAGCAGTCACAATGTCAAGACAGCACGTGGTAACAAATGCAAGTAATTGTCTTTCAAAAGTGAAAGTAGTACTTCGACCACGGACATCAAGTGAAATGAGTTTCAGAAGGCTGAATCTGTTTTGCTGCTGCAGACAGAAGATGAGAGAAAATTTGTTTTTGTATGCATTTTCGTGCTTTAGTGATGCATCGCAGGAGGCCTTGGCATAGATTGAACTTAACATGAATTCCTGATGATCAAAGGGATGAAAGCTAAAGTGAAAGCTCCTGTGCTTTAATACACCGTTTGAACATTCTCAACATTTCCAGTAAATTAGCATATTGTTTGGTCATTTGAATAATCAGACAATGACCTGGTAAATAGATCTATTGTTGTACTATTACTTCAGTGCTTGGAAATAATGTGGAAACTTTTAGTGTCACTACTTTATTGTTTTGGGTGAGGACACAACACGGTTATCTTTGGATACTTTTGAAAGTCACTTTTTTGAATACCTAGTCCACATTTACATCCAATAAAGAGAAAAAATCTTAATGAGTCTCTAAATTTAACTAATGATGAAGGTCTCCTAACCTCTGCAGAGTGTTATTAATTTACTGACCCAGATTACTCAACAAAATAGATTTTGTATCAAATCTTAACTGTACAGGTATAAGTTTCCTATGTCGTTTTTGATCACAGCATAAATACAGCATGGTTATTTTTTTTCTGTAAATGGTCGCATCTATAATAATAATATTAATAATAATATACAGTTTTTCTGCTCTTCTCTTTGTATGATTCCAGTGGAGGGTTTGGCACACAGCACCTACCTGCTCTTCAAACCTCTTAGCTACAAAGGGGAGCCAGTGAGAATATTGATGAAGAAGAAGTCGGCTTTAAGGGCGAATAGGCTCAGTAAAATTTTGAAAGAATCATGCAAACCTACTGTAATATATTACAAGAATAAATAAAATGTGATCTGGAAATAAGCAGAATAGGTAACCTCTAAAGCTGCAGTAGACAGGTAGCTGGCAAATGGCTCAATCACTCTAGAGTAAAAATAGGACGACAAACTCCTTCAGATCATGGAAAAATGGTGCTTGCATAGTAATTACATTGTACTTTATTTATTTATTTATGTTCCCTTTCAGTGACCAATTACAAATGGTTGCACCAAACACTTTTCATGGCTATTGCGCACATTTCTTTGTGGGAGGCAACCTGTCTCAAACCAACTGTGGTCCACCTTCGACCAATTGCAGTCACTCTCAGACAAACTGGCAAAGATTTGCAAATAACTTATTTATATAAATGCAGAGAGATTGCCAACACACTGAAGTCCCTATCATCTCTTTACGATAGGGAACTTGACTCAACTGACTGTTGCTATATATAAAGTTATGGAGTGGCTTTATACAGTTAAATTTATGTCCTGCAGTAATTATATCTCTACTTTTGGAGGAATTTGAAATTTCTGTTTCAAATTTATGGGATTCTGAATGTTAGTGGGTAACGCGGTTCTCTGTGTATGTAGATGGAAGCAGATTTGTGATTTTGACTGATTTGTCATAGTTAATCACCATAATATCGCATATTATCAGGTTACTCTTTGCACAATGCTCAGTCTTTTGCACAATCCACTGTCATTGTCACACTTTTCTATTACACTGTTGTGTCTGCACTGTCTTGCGTCTGTATCATTCTGTTCTGTCGGCTGTTGCACTGTCTTTGTTTTGGTTTTTTGCAATTTTTGCATACTTGCACTTTATGTAGTCCTGTGTTGATTGTCTGTTATATGTTATATGTAGTACCATGGTCGCTTCACTGTGCACTGTACCACTGCACATGGTTGAAATGACAATAAAGCAACTTTACTTGATAATTTTAACATATAATGGCCTCATTCGATCATAAACTGATAGTAAACTGATATCAGACTGACTCCATGTTGTTGCTATTTTATTCCCATTTTAAGCACCAAAGTTGCTTTGAAGACAGCAGCTAAATGCGGGTGGTTTATAGATCTGATCACCCTCCTCAAAGCAACAATTTCAAAGGCATTGAGAGTTCATAGTAGCCAGTCACAATATTTCTGGCTGTGCCACAGTCTCCAGCCACTGTTTTCCCTAGTGTGACTGCAGATTGATAGGATTCACTGCTTCTAAGGTGAGTCACTGAACTAAACCATTTTAACTGAAACATTTTTTGATAGAGTAACCTGACAAATTATATGGCTTTCTGTGCCGTTAAACTTACTATTACATCATCTAAAAAGTTGCTCCCATGTCGGCAAATGAAATTCTAGTATATTATTTGTATCTCACTTATCACTAATTAGCAGGTATCTGTGTCCATGGAAGCAGCTCGATACCCACGGTTGCTGGCATTAGCTGATAACTTAACACTTCACCCTCACGTCTAAATAATGTTAGCTGTGGTTGTAGAAAAAAGACAACACAAGGCTTGAAATGAGAGACTGCACAAACAGCAGAAGAGGTGAAGTGGAAAAGTAAGATTTTAGTTGAACAGCACAAATATAAATTAACCATGCATCCCAGGTAATGAAGCCGTCATTATTCATAATATCTCCAGGTATATAGAGGTAGGAGACTATGTTTAATAATTCTTTAGAAAAAAAACTTTTCCAAGTATCTCAGCTCTCCATATTTAACACAGTCAGATCATGCTGGAAGAAAGCCTACAGTAGGCTACATTTGGAGTAGATATGAGGAGAATGAAATTGTATAAGAAATAGAGGCAATACTCATCTGCCTAGCGATTGCAGGGCAGACTGACATTTTGATTTCTTTCCTGCAAGTTTGATGTTAATGATTTTGCTTTGGATGGGGGACCTTCATAGTGTCTGAGCCATATGAGTGCAATTTCCGTCCTGGGGATGAAAGCACATCGATTGCCCTCTGATGGTTTTTATGGGGGGCTGCTTTCATCCAGACTGAGACATTATTGAACTGCGCTCACCATTAATGCAGGGCTGATTCTGTGTAACTATATCAACAGGAGTCCGGCAAACATTCATTATGCTATACTTGTATGATGTAGCTACTATACTCCTGCACAAGTGTTTTTGAGTCCCTATGCAAATATCAAAGTGAAGTGGGATAATTTCATTTTCCCACAATGGAACACAGACCTCATATGATCCAGTGAATAAAGACTACAGGAAGTCAGGCAGCCACCCACCCATGATAGGCATAAAAATGAGCTTTTTATTCTCTGTAATTGATTAATATTGCAATTAGACTTTGCAGTCAGCAAACCCTTCTGCATTCACATTAGGGAATTTTATCCCTGCTGGTGTGCAATAGGGAGGATGCTGCTGGAAGCCTTTCTGCCTTTATGAATCCCTCTCTCAGTGTCTGCTTGGATTAAGGAATCATCCACAGCTGCTTCTACTGCACTGATGGGGTTTATGCTCGGGTTAAACGCTGAAATGTGCTCAAGTGATTCACTTATAGTCCAAACCTTACTGAACTGACCCACAAAGACACAGAGGAATGCAGCTGTCTAAATGAATACGTCTAGACAAAAGCTACTTGTGAATATATCACACACATGCTATAAATCTGCCTGTATTTGGTTAGTATTGCTACAGCGGCTCCCAAATAGATTCAGGGGTTATTTTCATTTAAGATTATGTTTAGATGAAGCACAAAGGCACATTTTTCACTGATTTTAGATCTACTCTCTATACTCTAGGACACATGTTTCACCTTTTATATGACAGGGCATGCTATAGTTCAAGATACCTCATTAAAAGCATCACATCAATATCCTAAAACAGTAAAATACAGCTAGCTAGCTAGATAACTAGAATTATGGATACAGTATAGTAGTTACTGTCTGAGCATTGCCTTCATTAATTTGTGTTTATCAGAGATAACATGAAGTAGTAAAAATATATATATTTTATATTCAACTCTTAAGTTTCTGCAAAATGTGTCTTTGTTGCTTTGAAATCACAGTCTAGCCATTTTTAACCAATCTTGCTGCTATTATAAACAGTTTAACTAAACTTTGGACCTTCAAGGTGAAAAATCCCAATGTCCCTACAATCTAAAACCAGTAAAAGGGACACCTAGTGATATTAAGTACCCAACACCAGACTGCAGAGTCTGCATATTTACCTGCAGGGAAGGTATTGACCTCTGCTCTTTTTACTTAATTTACTGACAAATTATGGAGCATAGAGGCCTCACCTTTGCACTCTAAATTAGCACAGCAGGAGGTGAGCTAAAGGGCATAACTGTGCTATAAACATAAACCCATATGCATGTCAAAGAGGTCCAATTAGGTCCTTCGGTGTGGCTATATGCAAAATGGCCCCAGCTGTTGCAGAAAGTACACAACTCTTTCCTAAATAATGACCAGGAATCAGATGTCAACACTGCCACAAAAAACAATGCAGCACATTATCCCCAGTGCTGTTTCCTCTTGTTGATCTGAGACCTGCTTATCCCTTCGCTCCTTCACCTAATGGTCTGGAGTTAAGGAAGCAAAACTCATTGTTGGTCCAACCTGCACAAGTAACACAAAAGCCATGTTACACACACCCACCCACAGGACACTTGCATCTCATCCAATTTGCAGTTTTGTTATTTAGCCTGCTCACTCCTCTCTTTTTCTTTCTCTTTTTCTTCCTCAACTAAGACTCACAATCCCTTCAGATCTCAAGAGGCTTAATCAGTGTCTGTGTCAGACTACTTCACGGCAGCCTTTGGCCACAGCGGATATTATCCATCTTTCCCTTCTAACAAATCTGTCAGTCCACTCAACGGGAAATGAAACTTCTCCTTTTTACAGGCATGCAAACTGTTTGTCTGAGGCAACACCCAAAAAAAAAAAAAAAAAAATTAAAAAGAAGAAAAAAAAAAATAAAAAAAAA
>VUQG01015605.1:107109-119989 GCA_015106755.1 Etia nguti | reverse complement strand
AAGCAACACCCAAAAAAAAAAAAAAAAAAAAATTAAAAGGAGCAAAACATGAATTCAACATGAAATACTCAACGGTGAGAGCTCAGAGGTGATGTGACAGTGCCAAAGCTTTCACAAAAAGGAATATCAGGAATAAAATATTGGTTTCAAATCCACAATATATGCAAAGGGGTAACCAACCAGGGGAAAGCTTGCTTTGATTTGACTCAATTTGCATAAACCCTCCCAACTATGCTTTTAATAAGTGATCTTCACCCAGGGAGTTGCCGGTGCATAGCAGATTAGCATATTCCAGACAACATAACCACCGGTTGGTTTAGGGGAAGAAAAAAAAAGAAGAAAGAAAAGAAAAAAGAGAACGAGAGAAGGGAAAAGAAAAGAAAAAGGAAAAAACTAGTACGAGGGCAAATCGGAGGAATAGCAAGAGGGAATGAGGGGGGGCAATGTACCAAACAGACTTGTTTGCTTTGGATTTCATTTTCAGTAAGCAGCAATAAACAGCTACTGCTAGAGAAATAACCACCTCTTATGACTCCCCTGCTAATTTGCTAATGGCTGGGTTGATTCATAGTGCCCCCTAGTGGTTCAAAAGAAGTTGGTTTCTGTTATGCTGAGGGAGATGGTTGATTAGGAAACTAAATGTATGCAACAGTAGAGATTAATAGTTGCTGAGGGCAGAAATTGACTGGGGAGGAGGAGGAATATGAGAAAACATAGAGGCGAGATGCAACCTGACATTAAAATAAGACTTTATTCCTTTTAGGAGCAATTATCTGTAGATTTTAAAATATGTTGTAAATGCTGCAATATGTGAATAATACACTGAAACGGCCTGTTGCATCTATGATGAATGAGGGATGTCTCTGAAGGGGACCTCTGAGGCAGCAGACTGCTACGTGATCATTTCTTTACACACTAGAGGGGGCTAGATCATTGGGAGCAAGTCGCATTAAATATGAGCTGATTGTGATTACAGGAAGTGTTCTGGTTATGTTTTTCAGCCACATTTTTACATAGAGAGCCTCTCGCTCTGTGACCTGCAAAGAGACAAATTTGCAATTTTTCCTGGTCATACAGAATAGATCAACAGCTACATCAGTGTCAACTGAATCTGATACAACTGGGGTCAGGTTAATCCTCCTCCCATCATATTACCCTTGAGAATGAACTGACATTGACTGTGGGCTGAAATAATGACAAAATAAAAGATGTAGCGCAGTGGGTCCACACTTCAGTGGCTGGGATAAGCTGGAAAGCCAGTTAATTTGCTGCAACTTTAATTTGCATGTATTTGAAAAGACAGGAACTAATTGGTATTAGATAGTTGTGTGTTGATAGAGGAGGACTGTCAGAATATTGGCAGGAATGGGAACACAGGGTCCATTGTTTAATTGCCTTCCAGAGGGAACAAAATCTCATTAAGTAACACAGCAAAAATTGAGTTAATGATAAATTCCAGTCTAAAAAGACAACAGCGGGACATAATTTTCAGATTTTGGATACATATTTTGTAAGCGATCCAAAGGAAAGACAGTTCCAGGATGAGATGCTGATATCATTCCTGTTGTGATGAGTTTACTAAGCTCGCATTATTGTGTTGCAGTTTCTTTCACAGATGTGTTTCGTTCAAGACGCTTGTCATGCACACACCAATCATGAATTACTTTGTATCAAAAACAGAATATTTGATGCATGCAAAATACCCACCATAGTTCTTGCGTAAAGACACAGGGAACCAAAATATTTATGTAGAAGCCATATCTGGACGGTGAAATGCATCTCTGCAGTGTGAAATGCACTTTGTGCTGCTTCCCAATTTTCCAGAGACAGAATTATCAAAACTAAGCAACAGAGAGTAAGATGGGTGAGAATTTGTTTTGCAGTATTTTACAATTACCAATTTGCTGAATTTGATTTATCCCAAAACTAACCCTTTTAAGCAAGCTATAGAGAGAGAGAGATACAGATAGGTATACCTGATCAAATGTTCGTTGATGCAAATATCACACATCTCATATCAGCAACACAATGCACTTAGGCATGTGGACATGGTCAAAAGAATCTACTGAAGTTCAAACTGACCATCAGATTGGGAAAGAAAGGTGATTTAAGTGACTTTGAACATGGCGTGTTTGTTGGGATGAGACAGGCTGAGCTGAGTATTTAAGAAACTACTACTGACCTACAGGGATTTTCCCACAGAACTATTTCTAGGGTTTACAGAGAAATCCAAAATAGAAAAAATATCCATCGAGTGGTAGTTCCCTGGGTGCTGAATATTGTTGCTGACCACAGTTTGCCCATCTTTTGATGGGCAAACTGCTTCTAGCAGGAGAACACACCATGTCTCAGAGTTCAAATCATATCACTGTACTTAAATGGCCTCCAGAGTCACTGGATCTCAATCCAATAGAGAATATAATAGAACGGGAGATTCACATCATGAATGAGCAGCCAACAAATCTGCAGCAACTGTGTGATGCTATCATGTCAATATGGACTGAAATCTCTGAGGAATGTTCCCCAAACCTGGTTGAATCTATACCACAAAGATTCAAAGCAGTTTTGAAGGCAAAAGCGGTCCAACCTGATACTAAGAAGGCCTACCTAATGAAGTGACCAGTGAGTGTATGAGCACCGATATGCCAAAGCTAGCTAGATTTATTTGGTAGTCTTCAGTGGAGAAGAATTGAATCAATTTTGACAAGCACAACAGGCTTACACAAGCATCAAGCAACAAGTATATGTGAAGTCTGTGCAATCTGCAACATGTAAAACAACCGCTATATTTATATATTTACTTGTTTCGCAATGTTTTGAAATATACAAGCCTAAAAGAAATAGATACATTAAAACTGCAGTGGAAGATTTTGCCACTCGAGGTTTCCATGTACTGCATGTATGTGATGGTCAGCAGTTTATTCAGATCTTTCAAGGATACTGACCAGTTTCCTTGACAACAGAGTGCAACATCTCAGCCATTTTCTTATCTGTGTCCTTGGTGATCAAGCCTAATGCTAATTAGGGTGATTTATGGGTTAAAAAAAATACAAAAAAAAAGAAATTGGTCCCATTTGCCTGAAAGACAGAGGCAATACCTTGTTTCCTTTTTTTCCACTGACCTTCACCATGCCTGCTTTGGGGCTGTATTCTGGATACTGTCAGTTGTTTTAAACAGATGCCTGTTGTTGATTTTGATTTATTTACCCCTCCTCCATCCTCATTCTCTTGAAGAGTCTACAGGCCCTGTGCTGGGGGGAGGCTGGATGTGTATGTAAGGCTTTGCATGTGTGGAGATGATGTCAGCTTTATACAGTATGAGTAAAGACAGATGTGTTGAAGACAGACTGTGTCATAAGTACAGGCACAGTCAAGGGAAACGTGCTGTGCTGCACAAAAGACTGCTTGCTTTACATCTACACACTAAGCATTGTGCAAATGATGGTTTTGGCTCAAAATCTGAAGGATTTTATACATTTCATGTCATCATTAAATTAAAATAAAATTGCAGTGTCCTGATTTCACTCTCAAAAAACGATACTGGTTTGCGGCTTTTGTTCATAAGTTAAGAAGAACTAAAAGGAAATATAGCACACTCTTGTTCAATTCAATAAACTCGGTGCATTTTGCCTCTCTACTGCCATTTTTGCTCTGCTATGATTGACAGTGTCAGCAAAATGTCAGATATTGCTATGAGAGTGTCTTTCTTTATATTTCTCCATAACATAAAATCAAAACAAAGTAAATATGGCAGCAGAAACAATTATTTTCAACTTCAGGGAGTGTTCATTTTCAACGTTTTACACTCCCATAGTGTGGGTGATGAGATTTGACAACAGAAACAGCCCCACATGTGCCCACAAGAGTGTAAAGAACATGATATCAAGTTTTTCCAGTTACATCCCGCCCCCTCAAGCCTAGTGAGACAAGCCTGGGAAAATCTTACTTCATCATCTTAAGGGATTGTACACTCACCAACCATTTCATTAGTTATATGTTGCTAGCACTGGGTTTGACCTACTTTTGCCTTCAGAAGTGCCTTAATTGTTTCTGATAATGATTCAAAAAGGTGCTGGAAACAATCCTCAGAGATTTTGATCCATATTGACATGAAGCACAACACAGTTGCATTGCACATCCATGATGCAAATCTCCTGGTCCATTACATCCCAAAATTGCTCTATTGGATTTAGATCTGGAGAGCCAAATGAGTAAAATGAATCTATTGCCATGTCCTGATGCATGCTCAGTAATCCAGATGAACAAAAACAACTTTTGGGGAATCCATTCAGGAAACCAGTTTGAGATTATTTGAGTTTTAAAATGTGGTCATAATAATGGATATGGTCAGCAACAATACTCAGAAAGACTGGAAGGAAGGCATTTACACAATCCTCAGTTGATAATAAGTGGACCAAAACACGCCATGAAATTATCCCCCACATCCACCACGCCACCCGGTGTGGTCTTAAGTTACTGTAGCCCATCTGCTTTTAGATTTGATGTGTTGTGCATTCATGGATACTGCTCCTGTTGAGACCCACAACAGTAAAAACTGAATACATTTTTAAAATTTCTATTGCAGGTTCAAAAGTTCTCAAAGTCACTAAATATGTCAGGTTGAAAGTCTGTGAAATGTATTTAAAATGTTGCACCAGATGCATTTCCATATGAGTCCACGCTCAGAGAAAGCATGCAAAGCAGACACCATGTGCGATCCTGATAGAGAAAGTGGGGCTCAGGTGCAAAACTATAAGTCATTTATCAAAGGAGCAAAGGGTAGCAGTCCACAAGAAGCTTGTGTTTGAATATATCTCTCGGTGTAATTATCTATTTACCGAAAGGCTGGAACAAGCTGATGCTGTCAGCCAAGGAAGTAAAAAAGATGATTTTAATAAACTCAAGAAAAAAAACATTAAGGGTTAATCCCCTTGAGCAAAAAATTACATAATATCCTTGTGATGCACATAAGCATTGCAAATATGTGTTGCTTCCTACTACATGTAATATATATATGGCATGTTCATTATTAAGAGTAAAGTGGATATTTGCCTCTCTGAGAGAGATAAGATACAGCAATACTGTGTGGGATTAAAAATATGCAGCTACTCTTAAAACTACAAGAAGTCTTATTGTAAACAGGCTCGGGCTCTGGTCTGCCTTTGGTATCTGCTGGAGTTTCTGAAGTGCAGTTTGCGACCTTCCTCGAAGAGCAGCTGATTCCTTTGATATTTTTATGATTCCTCTGAGTACAGATAATGTTATTGTGGATTCTCATGACAGTCAGATGCTCAATAATATAGAAGAGTCTTATTAGTTGAGGTCTAACAACCCACATTAACCAAATCTCATAAAGAGATGGGCATTGATAAGCAAAGCCCGCCCTGATAGCAGGATCCTAATGGCTGGCTGAAAGACAACTCAATGAGAGGAAGTTTTGACAAATATAGGTGCGGTCACAAGAGACTTCATATGAGGTTAATGTTTTGAAGTACTGTCATTTTTGGATAAAGACCAGATGGGAATAAACACACACACATACTGGCAGGCTGAATTTGCAACAAACTTTCAAATATCTGCAACTAGATATGCTTTAAAAAAAAAAGAAAGAAAGAAAGAAAGAAAAAAGAGCTGGCATATGTTCATGAACAGGCAGGCACATACACGTTGCACATACTCGTGAAACCCATCATGGTGAATGACAGCTTATACATTGGGTGCCGTTGAATGGAGGCCACAAAGTGACAGTGCATAACTCCCATTGCTCAGCCAAGTATAAAGAGATTTGATGGAGCATCTGTTTGGAGAGTGCTGAAACAACAGGCGGAACAAGAGTGGAAAGCCGGACCAGACAGTCTGCACATTGTCATCCAGCTTCAAATTATAACCCATAATAGACACAACAATGGAAAATCACGTTTACATAAACAGAAGACTTACAAAATTAAAATCAACACATCATGTAATATGAATGGGTTTCCTTAATACATCTTATATTATTAACTAACGTTGGAAAGATCTGCAACAGCTGTTACAGATGTGAAGGTCGGTGGTGCGTGTGTGCGCGAGTGTGTGAGGAAGGGAGAGGAAGAAGGTAAAGAAATGAAAGGTAATTTGTATCTAGAGGAGCAGAACTGTCATTCAGTTGTAACGTGGCCTTCACCTTGTTGTCGGCTTAATATGATTGTGTGTCACCGCAAATGACAGAGCATCTGTTTGTGGCGCACAAGAATCAATACTCGGGAGTGAAGTGTCATTTATCTTGTTACGCACTGACTTTGAAAATAAAAAGCCCCATTTCATCCTGAATGTGAAGAAAAGGGTAATTACACAAAGGAGCACTCATAATTATTAGCTCAGTCTTAAATTATTCTTAAAGATATTTACCTCCATAAAAAAAAACCATTTTATTGAAGTCGGAGGAAAAGCATTAATTCTCTAGAATGTGTTCTAATTCTAGGCATATGTTATTATATGGTAGTTTTCAAAAAGCTGTTATTGATCTCTAACGTGTCTTTTAATTAAGCTGCTAAATAGAAAATAAACACAGTAGTACATCAAAAAGTAAAATCATTTATTTTAAAATATCAAGAAGTAGAAGCATAACCACTGCTTGAGCCTTGTTTGTCTGCTCCCAGACAAGAAGCTTTTGAGGTGCACAGAAAAATCATCAAAAACTCACAAAACTTCACATGTCAAGACAGACAGAAGTAACTCCAAAAAAAGTAAAGAATTTTGAGATGAGAAATCAATTACTTTTGACACGTTCTTCTTTTTCATACACCCAAAATTTTGATTTGCAATGATTAATGACACTTAACATTTCTACAAAGCACTTTCTATTACAGCTCAGTAATAATGTGGTAATTGTGGGCGATCAAGGTAGAAAGAAGAAGGTAATAACGTGGAAATGGCACTGTTACTATTACTTAATTACACAAGTAAATATCAAGTAATATTGATTTAGTTATCTTGAATCAGCAGTGCTTATTGTGTAATATTCAGTGTTGGTCAAGTTACTTAAAAAAAAGTAAATAGTAACTAATTACTGATTACTTCTCCAAAAAAGTAATCCCATTACTTTACTGATTACTTATTTTCAAGAGTAATTAGTTATTTAGTTACTTTTTAAAAACATGATACACAACCTGAATAGGTGATAAAGCAATAGACCTTTCAGCCCAATTCTACTTTTTCTGCATAATCCATCATATAAAATGTAATCAAATGAAAAAGTCTATTTTTAAAAATTGTTTTATTAGTTTTAATTTTTTAACTTTATGCACATTGCATTTAGCAAAAATTAAATTATATGCGACAGTCTTTGACTTGAAGAAATTGTTTAACATTTAAACCTTTTTTCTGCATATTCCAGCATATAAAATAAAATAATTTTTTGTGTTTACACTCACTCTTTCAAATAGATGCAAGTAAAACACAGCAGAAAATAAATCAAATCAAAGATTCAGCGGCACTAACTATGAGGTGCCGTGAGGGACATTATTACTGAAATGTTCTCACACACACCACTGAAACACTCTCACAAACACTACTGAAATGCTCTCACACACACTACTGAAACACTCTCACACACACTACTGAAACGCACTCGCACATACTACTGAAACACTCTCACACACACTACTGAAATGCTCTCACACACTCCACTGAAAACCATGGCATTTCAGCTGAACAGGAAGGCCTGTTCCTGTTCAGCTGAAATGCCTTGGTTTTCAGTAGTGTGTGTGAGAGATAAAATATCAGTAGTGTGTGTGAGAGTGTTTCAGTGGAGTGTGTGAGAACATTTCAGTAATAATGTCCCTTACGGCACCTCTGTGAATTTCACATTCCCATGGCAGCGTGCTAGGTACTTGCTCAGAAGTTTAGGGGTTTTTTTTCAGTGTAAAAAGAAGTTTTCTTCCCACGCAGTGTACTGTGGACGCTAATCTTTTTGTCACTTTTTGCGGAATCAAACTCAAAGTAAGGTCAGTACTTCCACGCTTTAAACGTTGCATGGTCATACTCTCTCCCGCACTCTCCATTGTTGCTCTGCACACGTCTGTTACCAAGAATGTCGCACGCGCTTACTTCATTGTCTTGAGACACTCGTGCAAACAAACAGTTTAGTAACGCAGCGTGCTTACGGGAAAGTAACAGTAATATAATTACTTTTTTGCTATAGTAATCCCTTACTTTACTTGAAAAAAGTAATCAGATTACAGTAACTTGTTACTTGCAAATAGTAATCAGATTACAGTAACACATTACTTGTAATGCGTTACTGCCCATCTCTGGTAATATTACACTGAAACTTATGTAAACTTATTTTGGTAGTAACGGGGGTAATAATTTGGAAACAAATATATCCCTACAAGGCAAAATCAATTAATAAAGTAATATATTGTCAACAGCATGATAACCAGCTAGCAATAAAATGGAAATAGCTCTGCATGTAGGTAAAAATGTCAATATTACAGTTAATTCAATGGTTTTTTTACCTAGAACGCTATGGTAGTCAGTGGCCCCAAAATGCAAACCTGTGTATTTCTAATTCCTTCTTACCTGGAAATATGTGATATTTTCTGTGTAACAACCAGCAATCAAGGCTACAAAATGTAAAACTCCCTTTTCCTATTTAATTTCATGTTTATATTAAATTAACTTATTACCCCAATATTACCACATTATTGCTATTACTTAGCTGTAATAGAAAGTGTTACAGATTTCTAGACGTATAACAAAAGTGAAAGACTGATGTTAAAGAAGAAAATCAACCTTGTGACATATTCCAAAGCTCTGTGGGTATGTGAAAATCATACTTACTTACTTACTAAGAAGGTAGCTTCTGGACATCCGCCAATACATTTTCATTGTATAACGTATGTTAATCCTAGTTGTCTTGGTATGTATGCCAGTAAGTTCCAGAAAGTGGGTGGAAAGAAGTTTAAACTTTGTATACTAGCTGCTTTATAAACCTGTCTGAAAGATGACATGGTTGTGCTCCTTGCTCCATTAGCCTCTCCGTCATTGCTCTCCCTCCTCGCTCTGTCTTGCAGTGATTTATGTAGGAGTGGAAAGACTGCAGTGTTGCAATTTGTGTCCTCTCTGTATGTCACCGGAGCGGTCCAACTGTTTAAACGGTCTGTAAAATAAGACATCAGTGAGGCAATGAAACCTGCGCAGCATGTTTTAACATTATTGTACCTATTCACATATGAATATTGATTTTATTCAAATTAGGAATAAAACATTCAGTTCTTGATAATCCCTAAAAATTCCTGCCAAACAGAAAAGACATTTAATTTTAGTTTAAGTTGTTGCAAAATGTATTGCACAACATTTAAGTGCTGCACATTGCAGAGTACTTGAAAATGATGGAATGCGAATTCCTAAAGTTTTGTTTCTGCAATACTTAAGACAACCCTCGATTAGATTTTTTATTTTATTTATTTATTTTTTTGCTAGAAAAGTCTTTAAAGATGTCATATCCAATATTCAGGACTAAAGAAAATCACACCGGAGCACCAGCATCTCAGTGTGAAAAGCTCCTCTGCTTCACACTGAAAATTAAAACAAGGGAGAAGCAAACCAGCATAGACTCTCAGGCTGGAGCTGAAATGAAACAGGTGCATATAAATTAGTTAAATAACAATTTACCTCATTAGTTTTTGGAGGAAATTGGATAGAACTCTGGACTACAATCTGCCATTTAGCCTTTAATTTTAGTTTCACTCTCTTCATATATTTATAAATGTGGGGATGGAAGTAACATGCACATACAAAAACAATGATGCTCGGCTTTTTTATTACAAATATTTTACATACAGTCTTCACTGACTACAATACTACAGCACTGCACATGCAGTCATAACTTCCAGTTAATTGTAACTCTAAAGCTGTACGTGATTTGAAAAGTGTACCAAATTCACTGGTTGCATAAAAGGAAAATTATGCTGATTGCGTCTGTATTCTGTCTGCATCATGATGTTGAAATACAGATACAAGTGCTTTCAACTTCACGTGTGTGTACGCTTGGGAAGACTAATAATTCAAATCATCTCCAATAATTTTTTATATGCTGATGATTTGTTGGTATTTATTAGAGTGTAAACTGCTGACGCAAGTCTAGTAAGTCAGCAATGAGAAGTCTGAGGGTATCATTTTTTCTCCACTGCAATTTAAGGCCCTTAAATAAAAGTCAGATTTTTATATAACACAAACATCAGTTCAACTACTTTTAATAAAGATGTACTTGCTGCCACAAATCAGATACACTTTGCTCCTTGTTTTCCTTTAAGGTATCACAACTGCTCTACTGTTTCCCAAAACAGTGAATAAATCTCTACATCAAGTTTGAGCGTTTGTCTGGCTAACTCAGCAAGCATTCATTTAAACTTGGTGGGTATAACATGCAACTGGTAAACACTGAGCAGTGTAAACGTTAGAGTTCATTTTTGGCTGATCTGATTTTTTTTTTTTAAAAAGATCCAGGCTTGTCATTACTTGCCTCCATCTGCATGGCACGTACACATGACAGGATTCAATAAACATTATAAGATCCTGAGCCTGATGAAACAGGCTTTTCAGGTCTCCACAAGACGTTCATGTTGTCACACCCTTCATTTCTATCTCTATTCCCATCTTGCTTGCAGCTTCTCTCTCTGTCTCTCTATAACACACTCTGTGCCTCTCTCTCACTCACACACATATTTTTTGTGTCTTGGAGAAAGTTTGATTGCAGGAGTGGAGACAGGTGCCTTGAAACCTGAGCAGAGCTTCACCAGCTGTAACCACTTCTCCAATCAAGCCTCCATCATGTTCTCAGCTATGTTCTCGCCAGAGCGTAGACTTTTCTCATGCACAGCTTTAGTATAAGCAGATTCTCGTAACTCTTCCCTCAGTATACTGCTCAGTTTAATTCATGTTTTCTGTGTCCTCCCTTCTCACAGATGACTCAGCTCATTTGCAGACCTCCTGCCTCATCCGCCCCCTTTGGACTTCCTGGATTTCTTTCTCCCCGGCTCCACTTAGTATTTCCCCCTGCCAGGTTCATCCCAGCATCAGGTCCACAGCTACCAGCTCAACTACAATTTCAGCCTTTTTCCACCCCAGCCTGAGCTTTTCTGTTAGTTGTTTTATTTTTTTTGACTGTATGTAAAACTGTTCCTGCCTCTGCTTCTGTGCCAGCCTTTAGTTTTTACTTCCCCAGCCTTGGACACATTTGGCACTCCATAGTCGCCTTCTATGATGGTTTCAAGTATAAAGCAAATCAGATATTCTAACAACCAGCTTCCCAGAAGGAATTTGCATAAATGTAGTGAGCTACATCATTATGAATTTATGGTGTAGTCTAACATCACCCTTGGGATTGTTTTGCACTCAGTAAATCAGTGTACAATGGCTAATTTACAGTGAGTATTCATCATCTCCAGAGGATTGATCCTAATATTATAACAGTGTTTCTTCTGAACCCATCACAAAATCCATCACACACAACAAGTAATAAAAATCTAATGGGACAATTTCCATGAAATTTACAGAGTAAATTAGTGCCAAACTCCAATGATGAAACTTATTCTATTTGTTGACTCCATGTGTCTGAAAGGCTGTCTTTTGGAATGAACAAACCTAAACTCCATTTTAGTTTATTATTCTACAGAAATTCCACAGTGAATTTCAGCTGTAAGTTGTCCAAGACTTGCACATATGCTTGTGCTTCAATAAAACAAGCCCAGAGCAGCAGTATAAAATCAATATCTTACACCTCATAAGCAAAGAGAGACAGAGAGTGTTTGTGTTGGGCCTTGTATTGTCATTACATCATTATGAATTCATGTAAAGTGCTTTAATTATGCACAAGGCCAAAGCTTGAAGGACCACCTTAAATATTTATCGATTATAAATGCCGTAATTCATTATAAACCTTCTTTGTTCATGACTGGTTTACACTTTTGCTTCAGTTAACATTCCAACATGTTTGCACTCACCCTCTGCTCCAGTAATACTTTACAGGCTCTATATTAGTAAAGTTTAAACAGTTTATAATACTGTGCTAACAACTGTAGAACAACGGTAAACATCTGCACTGCACTGCATGGGTTTCAAGTGAAAAATGTGCTCTTTGCAATATAAGTTTTGCCGTGTGAATTTGGCTTTCCCACAGATTATATGACACTTTATTATTATTACATAACCAAACAACAATACCAAGTAACCGAAAAAATGGTCCGTGAGAGTTTGCTTTATTAACACACCTATTCAGTTACTTCTCAGCTGTGTAGACGTAGGTGGTGTTTGAAGAGAAAAGAAGCACTATACTGAATTCCTCTGACTTGCTTCGTTACGTTAAATGAAACACAAAGTGAGCATATAGGAACATCTGTAGACTGGGTGGTTCTTATTTTAACCACAGCTACAGCAGTGATCCCAGGATGTGGAAAAAAATATCCTCAGAAAAATATAGGCCTAATTAATTAATGATCTGACGCTGAGCTCCTCTATTATCTGTTACTGCAGAATTAGTTTCCATTTTAAAATGCTTATTTTCTAGGTCAGTATATATTGTTGAGCAAAACCATTTTTTTCTTGCATTCTTTCTGATTAGTATGAAAAACGGTACTGAGCTGCACAATGGAAATATGATGAAAATCAGACCAGCCATAGTTTGAGCCATAGTGATCCTGGTTCTGTAATTATGAGGATTTTTTTTTCTCTCCCTGCGGCTTGGATTTTATCCTCACTGGAGGAAGATCAATTGTAATCATCTGAACTCTCCATAGCAATGAAAGTGATGGAAAGCCTGCTTTCAGATGCTGTTTTCACAAGCTCCAATAAATGCTCCATGACGATCATATCTGGTTATTGATAATCACATGATAGC
>VUQG01015605.1:91309-107021 GCA_015106755.1 Etia nguti | reverse complement strand
CAAAAATAATAAATATATATATATATATATATATATATATATATATATATATATACCCATGACCCATACATATATATATGTATGTATGGGTCATGGGTCATGGGTCATGAACAGAAGGAGGCCTCTGTCAAAACAGAATCCTTTTTTGGGGGGGGTTTATCACCCTGATATATTACAACCATTGCATGTAAACATGATTTTGATCTGATGAAATAATCCAGATGCCTTCTGTTGCCTTACTTCTGTTCCGGCTGCAAACGTCCCCGGCTATAATATATATTACAAAAACCAATCCCAAAAAGGAGGAGATAGAGACACAGTTAAGCATGCCAAAAATAAGATTTTAAAAAACCCAAACATTTAATCCTTACACACTGTTCACAGTATAATTTGGGTCATTTTTGACCCAGAATAACAGGGGTGTAATGAGGTTGCCTGAGCAAAACTTGTAGTATAAATATCAGCTTTATTATTTGACTGGCACATTTCAGGCTGTGTCCTTTGATGACCCTGATGAAGGACACAGGCCAAAACACATTGGTCAAAGTAATAAAGCTGTTCTTCATACTACAAGTGTTGCTGGAGCGTCAACCTTGTTTTTGACTCAGGCCAAAAATTCCCTCATAAGTGTTTAGAAAAAATGTTGAACTACTGATTAATTTAGAATGTGTAAATAGCCTATCTGACATTTATAAATGGAGGATTAGTTATTAATTAATGTTTCAGAGAGCAGGAGTGTGTGTTTGGGAGAAACAGAAAAAGAAATTTTAGGAGAAAAACATGTACTTTCACACAATAACATGTCCTGTTATACTTAAGACATTAAAGCGTAAAAACCGGAATGATTTAATTATATTTCATTAAATGTGAAGATGGCAGGAACATTGTGGAACTGTTGGGATTTATTATATAACCATTCATCCATTAAACAACCATTAAACACTTCCTCACTTCTCTATAATAAAAACCTCATAAGTACCATTTGTAATTATCAGTATGACTTTAATATTATTCAACACAAAACCTGCTCATTGCAGAGTCATCTGTGCATTCACATGTGGTATTTGCATGTGTTTCCACGTTTAGTGAAATGGCAGCTCAGGTGCCTTTATAATGTTACCTGTATGATCTCCCCAGCCCCTCTTTTCATCTGTTTTAATCTCAGTTAGAATCAGGGGATTCTCATTTATTTGTTGTATTATTAGATTATTTTCTTACACTGTTGGTACTTCCCTCAGTATGTAAGCCTATATGTTGGTGCTTGCAAATAACAAGTACCAGAATATATGCTTGTAATGTGCTTGAATTTATATTGCCCTTTTCTTGTCTTACTTTTAACTAGAACTCACACTTTGATCGCAGATTCTTACAGCACTTTATCTACCACACATACATGGCCAAGTTAGACTCACCGATTAAACTGATATGCATGTCTTTGGACTGTGGAAGGAAGTCAGAGTAGCTGGAGAAATCCCACTCCAGGTACTCCACACAGAAAGACCCCAGGAACCTTCTTGCTGTGAGTCAACAGTGCTAACCACTCCATCACCATGTCCCCCTATTTCAGATCTGTCTGTATGAAACCACCATCATTTAAGACACCCACTCATCTCTGTTTCTTACATGCCCTATATATGATCACTCCTATGCTGTTTTACTATTTCACTGTTTCAAGTTTCCCCCATGAGCCTTCAAAGACCAACAGGTACCTGTCTCTCTGAGAAGCAGGGCAAATGTAACCACTGTCTAAAGACAAGAACAGTATAATTTCTTATACAGTATCTCACGAAAGTGAGTACACCCCTCACATTTTTGTAGACATTTTATTATATCTTTTCATGGAACAGCATTGAAGATATGACACTTTGATACAATGTAAAGTACAGCTTGTACAACAGTGTAAATTTGCTGCCACCTCAAAAAAACTCAACATACAGCCATTAATGTGTAAACCGCTGGCAACAAAAGTGAGTACACCTCTAGGTGAAAATGTCCAAACTGTCCCCAAAGTGTCAATATTTTGTGTGGCCACCATTATTTTCCAACACTGCCTTAACTTTGTTGGGCATGGAGTTCACTAGAGCTTCACAGGGTGCCACTGGAATCCTCTTCCACTCCTCCATGATGACATCATGGAGCTGGTGAATGTTAGAGACCTTGCAATCCTTAACCTTCCATTTGAGGATACCCCACAGATGCTCAATAGGGTTTAAGTCTGTAGATATGGTTGGGCTGTCAAGTACCTTTACCCTAAGTTTAGTTGGCAAGGCAATGGTCTTTTTGGAGGTGTGTTTGGGGTTGTTATCATGTTGGAATACTGCCCTATGGCCCAGTTTCTGAATGGAGGGGATCATGCTCTGCTTCAGTATGTCATGGTTCCCTCAATTACCTGTAGCTCCCCAGTCCCAGCAGCACTCATACAACCCCAAACAATGACATCCTACCACCGTGCTTGACTGTAGGCAAGACACACTTGTCTTTGGGGTGGCTGTAGCTCAGGTGGCAGAGCAGGTCAGCCACTAACCAGAAGGTCGGTGGTTTGATCCCAGGCTGCTCCAGGCTGCATGCCAAATATCCTTGGGCAAGATACTAACCCCATGTATCCTACTGGTGGTGGTCAGAGGGCCCGGTGGCGCCAGTGTCCGGCAGCCTCGCCTCTGTCAGTGCGCCCCAGGGCAGCTGTGGCTACAATGTAGCTTGCCATCACCATTGTGTGAATGTGAGAGTGAATGGGTGAATGACTGAATGTAGTGTAAAGCGCTTTGGGGTCCTTAGGGACTAAGTAAAGCGCTATACAAACACAGGCCATTTACCATTTTGTACTCTGCACCTAGTTGCCGCCACACATCCTTGACACCATCTGAACCAAAAAAGTTTGTCTTGGTCTAATCAGGCCACAAGTAATCCATGTCCTTAGTCTGCTTGTCTTCAGCAAACTGTTTGCGGCCTTTCATGTGCATTATAGAAGGGTCTTCCTTCTGGGACGACAGCCATTTGATGCAGTGTGCGGCGTACAGTCTGAGCACTGACAGGCTGACCCTCCACACCTTCAACCTCTGCAGCAATGCTGGCAGCACTCATACATCTATTTTCAAAAGACTACCTCTGGATATGACGCTGAGCACGTGCACTCAACTTCTTTGGTCGACCATGGCGAGGTTTGTTCTGAGTGGAACCTGTCCGGTTAAACAGCTGTATGGGCTTGACCACCGTGCTGCAGCTCAGTTTAAGGGTGTTGGCATTATTCTTATAGCATAGGCCATCTATATGTAGAGTGACAACTCTTTTTTTCAGATCCTTAGGCAATTCTTTGCCATGGTGTGCCATTTTAGACTTCCAGTGACCAGTATGAGAGAGTGTGAGAGCAATAACACCAAATTCAAGACACCTGTTCCCCATTTGCACCTGAGACCTTGTAACACTAACGAGTCACATGACACCAGGAAGGGAAAATGGCTATTTCGGCACAATTTGGATATTTTCACTTAGGGGTGTATTCACTTTTGTTGCCAGTGGTTTAGGCAATAATGGCTGTGTGCGGAGTTATTTAGCAAATTTACACTGTTGTACAAGCTGTACACTGACTACTTTACATTGTATCAAAGTGTCATATCTTCAGTGTTGTCCCATGAAACGATATAACAAAATATTTACAAAAATGTGAGGGGTGTACTCACTTTTGTGAGATACTTTATATTTTGTGTGTTTGTAATCACTTTAGAAAAAGTCGTCAAATTTCAGGTTAAAAGAATTACATTTGTGGTTTTTTTCAGTGGTCAAATGTCAAAACGGATCAAATTTGACCTGGTATATCAAGTATCAGTTTATGAGGGCTAAAACTGTGGAAAGGGACATTGTTTTCTTAGTGTATTACAATATTGCAATATTTATATGTATTGCAATATTTACAGTGAAAAACACCACAAAACAAAATGCAGTAACTTCACACTTATGCTCATTTTCTTCTATATAAGCGAGACAATGCACATCAGTTGAGTTTCAGCTTGTCAGTATGCCAGATTTGTATTTGTAGTCACTAGCAGGTTGATGCTGTTTATAGAAAATAAAAGAAAACCAAAATTGGAATGCCATCTAAGTGAACGAGAAAAGCATATGAAAGGTAAAAGAAAAACATACATTTTAACAGATAAAACGCGAGACATTAAAACTAGCAATTAAAAAGTCATGCGCAGAGATAATACCAACTGCTAAGACACATACAATTATTGGAGTATGGAAAGATGTTTGATTATCCAGTAAACAGTGTTTCACAGACTTGAAGAAAAAGGTAAGACAAGTTATGTTCCGTAGTTCTATAGTTATAGTATACCAGGTGTGTGCTGCTTGTCAAGAAAAGACTGAAAAAAGCACCTTTTTTTTTAGGAGAGGCTCTGAATGTGTTTTGATTAATTTAATGCACAAAGAAAGTCTGTTTAAAATTGAATGAAGATCATTGTCACAAACTGGCTCAAAGGAGGGAGACCACACAAGAGATTTACTTAAATAAAAGATTATTTATTAACATAAATTAACCAAGACACGAACACCAAAGTGGGTTCATGGAAGAGAGACAGTGAGCAGTTCATCTGTGTTTTTATAGCCTCGGAGCACAGGTGGGTGCATTAGACCCTCCCATCTTAGCTTATTATTAGTAAGAGTAGGCCAATACTTCCATGAGACACGTTGAGACATGGCACGCAATTTTAAACAATAGCAGACTAGTCTATAATTTTTGGTAACTGAGGTCTAAAGGAAACCGAATATATACAAACATGTTTTGAGTTATTTCACACTTTTTTGTTTACTACATAATTCCATGTGTGTTCATTCATAGTTTGATGCCTTCAGTGAGAATCTACAATGTAAATGGTCATGAAAATACAGAAAAACAATTAAATGAGAAGGTGTGTCGAAACTGTTGACTGGTATAGCCTTTCACTATATTGACTATATAACCCACTTTTATATAGAAATTTGCTCTTTTTGTTTACTTTTTTAAGACGGATGGGTTTCTGGAGCAATCCAGGACATGCATCTGCAAATAATGTTTTTCCTTTTTTGTCAGCAGGGTCTTGTCAGAATATGTCAGCAGGTGTTTAGCATTATGTGCTTTTAAAAATATGGTAATGTGGTCAGAATAAAAGAACAATTCCTCAGCTCTGCCTTAAAAGTAGCCATCCCTCAAGTATTATAAATCAACTTATTTTAAAAGCTAGAATGAGCAGAAATTTGTTCAGCATTGGAGAAAGATTTCACAGTAACCTTTTAGCATGTTGTAATTCAATTGGTTTGAGATTAAACTAGATTTCTGCACTTCATCTGGGCTTTGTTTTCAGGCTTTAGAAAATCTAGTCCGTGACGGGGGACTTTGGCTGATCACAAAGAGATTTTTTTCAAAGAAACAGTTCCTATTAACTTGTCTCCAAAATTCAGATGCATATGCACATCTCTTCAGATGATGGAAAGACTGATTCAGTGGTGAAACATTCTTCAGGAAGAGTTCCTATTGCAGCATTGCCAACTGCAAAGTTATCAGAAAGAAAATCTAAATGAAAGTCTGACAACAAATGCAATAAATTATGTGCTGTAGAGCGTTTCAGAGATTGTGCAATCATCATTGTTCTGCTGTTCCAGTATGTACCTGTGGCCCTCTTTACTTCTGTGCTGTGGCTGCTCAGCTTGGTAAGTGAGGATTTGCTGTTAGTGACGTTAAGGTTGTGGAGACAACTATTTTGCCGAGCTGTGTTTTGCAATATTGCTCCACCTTGCAGTGTCCGTGAAGAACATCCAACTTACGGCCAGATAAAACTTTAATTTTGCAGCTATGAGTGAATGTCTTCACATTGAAACAGCCATGATTTAATGTCTGAATTTTGTTGTGCATTTCCTGATATATCTAAATTTGTCGTTGTTGTTCTTCTTTCGGTAGTGTACACCTGTGGTCAGAAGTTTAGGTACACTCATGGGCATGAATGTCATAGTAATTTGGGGCTTTTAATGATTTCTTTAAAATCTTCTTTCTTCATAGTGGAATGATTGTACAGCATACATCTTTAATGGCATGTGAACACATTTGAATATTTTATGGATTTTCTCAGATCCACACAGGGTCAAAATTATACATATAGACTCAAATATATACATATACACTAACTTAAATCTTTTAGGAAGTGGTGCTGAAGGTTCTACAATGTCTTTTTACTTGGCAAGACCAAGGTCTATTAACTTTTTGTGACTAGTTATTATTGACTACAACCGTTACTTCTCTGTTTGCCGGCATAAAAAATGATTTGTTTGACAGCACTCTTTGGACTGACTACCACTCAGAACAACGGGAAAGTCCAAGGAACTCAGTGAAGAGCCAAGAAGACTTGTAGTTAGTGTTTAGACAAATTTTGACAATCTCTTTGAACTATTTCTAAACCTGCAGGTTCCAAGTTCAACAGTTCAAACAGTTTGCCATGTCACCACTTTGCCAAGGTCTAGAAGAAGACCCAAACTGTCACCCTCAAATGAGAGGAAACTGATAAAGATGTTCCAGAGCAACCCAGAAACCACTAAGGCTCTGCCTGCAGTGTACTGGAAACTGTTGGAACACCAGCGTCAATTTCCACAGTGAAATTGAAGAAATTGGTTAAGATCTTCAGGAACACCACAGGAACCAGTATGACAAGAGTTATGTGTAAAGGAGTGAAACTGAGCCTTTCAAACCTAAGAACACTTTACCAACTGTCAAGCATGGTGGTGGTAGCATCACGCTCCAGGGCAGTTTTGCTGCCAGGTAACTGGCATATTGGACAGTGGATTGAATAATCAAGAAGAAGTACTATGCATAAAGCTGAATCTGTGCTAGGAAACCAATTTATATTTAAATGAACTCTGTTGATGGCTACCAAAAGCATCTGGTCAAGGTGCAACATTGAAGTAAATATTAGTGGAGTATCTATTTGAGCTTGTATTTATAGTTTTAATTCTGTGTGGAAAAACCCAAGTAAATTAAAACTTGTTCACCCATTTCTTTTTTTCTTAAAGTCATTAAAAGTGTGTGTATGCTGTATAATCATTCCACCCTGGAAAAAGAACAGTTCAAAGAAATCATTAAAAGCCCCAAATTACTCTTACAGTTATTCCCATGATAAGTACATGTGCACCTCTGGCCACAACTGTAAGTTAGATGAGATCTGCTGCAATTGTCTTGGTGTATAACACCACAGGGAAAATCCAGAAGTTTTGCCTCAGCTTGTCAGGGCTATTTTGGCAGCACAGTGTTAGGCAGGTGGTTCTAATGCTGTGGCTGACTGATGGAGAGTGAAACTTTTTTGACACAGCTCCCTTCTAAACCTTGTCAAATACTTACATAGCTGACTTGCATCCATTTATTCTGTCTGACATTGTTTGTAGTTTTATTTATTGAGCTTAGAGGAATTAAGGCTTTTTGGATTTGGGTTTGTTTGTTACTTCAGGGTTAGCTCGGGTGAAGTCTGTACACAGTTGGGACACACAGTTGTGCAGGTGCTTGCAGTAAAAAAAATATTGTAAATGCTAAATGGTAATTGGTAAATCACACTTATATAGCAATTTTCTAGTTGTACCGACCAATCAAAGCATTCTAGACTATAAGTCACACTTTTTAGTTTATGCAGTATTTTATTCTATACACTTTAAGCCCTTCACATCTATGGCAAATTTAGTCTCAACAGTTAACCTAACATGCATGTTTTTGGACTATGGGACAAAGCCAGAGCTCAGGAAGGAAACATACACAGCTTGATCTTTTACCCTTTTTTAAGCATCTACACACAGGTTAGATGTAATGTTTTAAATAAAAAAGCATTTTACTTCTGAATATATGTGTGTCTGTGCACTTTCAGGATTGCTGGTAACTGGTACAACCTAATTCCTATTATTGCACAATATCTGGGGTGCGGTTGTTTAGCTGATCTCTTTATTCATATTTTGCACTCACAATGCAATAGAACTGTAAGTCTGGCGAATCCATGTGAAAAGAACGTATTTCTTCCACAATGAAGAGGCTCATTTGGTTAGTTTTACTGTTACACGCAGCAGCAGCTTTTATATGGTATCAGCGTATTGATGTGTATCAAGTTAATCCATATTGTCTATTCATAAAAATGGTATGTACACAGTAAAAGTGAAAAGATCTTACTTCATTTTTGATTTCGGTAAAACCTTTCCTTACGAGTCCATGGTCTTAGTTGCTTGTGGTTTATTTTGAAAACAATTCTCCCAGTGGAGACATATGGAAGGATAAAGCAGGGTATGCTTTAGGATGGGCCAACTTACCTACTGTGTACAGTATCCCTTGGTTTCTGAGTCAGATCCATCCTTCGCTTTTCACATCCGGTTTCAAAATACCAACACCAACACCATAGCAACGGCTGAAATGCTCTGCTCAAGACTTCAAAATGGGACTTCACTAAGAAAATATCCCTCTTGGTGCATGAGGTCAACAGCAGGGCCTTTCTCTTATTAGAAATGGGATATTCACGCATGCAGTACTTTATGTTCAGTGCAGATTTTACAAAGAGTATAGATAAAGTCAACCACAGAAAACAGCATTAACTGTCATTATCCCATCACCTGTCAGAATCCAAGTGAAGCTATGACTGATACTGTGCAATTTACTCCCTGCCAATTCTCAAATTGCAAGGAGAGAAAAAAAAATCAGATTTAAATTATTCCCGGAATACCTAATTATTTTCTGCAGCACCCTGGTGACATCGTCTGGTGTGACTAGGGGTCCCTTTAACAACAAAGCATATTCATTGAGAACAGCTGAAGGGATAATGACTGGACCTGCAGTGCAATTGTTTGACTACAAATACATATTATGGTGCACGAGCTGGTTTGAGAAATGTGTTGCCCGTTTTGTTCTGCTTTGTGGCTGCAAATGACAGCTCCATTAGTAACCTCAGCAGTCTCAGAGAAGAATGACATGTAACTAAATCGCTGTTTGATGGTTATTCAAATGTCACCGGAGTTTTGAGTAAGATGTGTGTGAATGCAGGAATACAATGAGGAGTGTGGAGGAGAATGAGGAGGGTGAGGAGTGTTTAGTCAAGTCAAAATAAAAGTTCTCATGTCAGAGCTCAGGTCATGGTCTAGTTAATATTTTCCATAATCAATATAACAATGGATAGCATTATTGTGAAATGTGCAAGGTTGATCCTAGTCACTGATTTTTTGGAGCCTTTTTCAGCAACTTTTCTGTACAGCAGACAGAGAAACTGCCAATGTTTATAACAGCTAAGGAGCTTTAGCTGATTTTTTCCTTTTTCTTTTTGTTACTTTGTTTTTTTGTGGTGAAATTTAGAACAAACAAGAGCTTTAAAGTGATTTTTTTCAAAAAAAACAAAACAATATTTCTCACTTTCCATGTATGATATGTTTTCTTGTAGATACAGCACTGTGCAAAAGTCCCATTTCTTTATATTTTGCATGGAAAATGGCACATAAGTGCAACAAATTATTGAAGCATGTGCAAATATATCTGCAAATACAGTACAGAAACATAGAGTTTGTACAACTCTAAAAACCCTCGAAGGTCAATGTTTATTCTTCAACACAGCCTGAATTCTCTTAGGCAAGCTTTCTTGTATTTTCTTCAAGGAACTTTCAAAAGGACATTCAAAGCTCTTCTTTAGATGCTGGCTGCCTTTTGTTCTGTTCTCTGTCAAGATGATCCCACACTGCTTGAATAATGTTGAGGTACAGGCTCTGGGGAGGGCAGTCCATGACTGATAGTGTTCCATTGTGTGTTATTTAGCTCCAGGTATGTTTTTACATTGGCAGCATGTTTGGGATCATTGTCAATCTGAAAAATGAAGACATTGCCAATCAGATGATTTCCAGATGGAATTGCATGGTGGATTAAAATCTGACAGTACTTTACCGTGTTCATAATTTTTCTCCATTTTGACTACTGGCTGAAATGCAGCCATGACAGCGCCTCTATCATGTTTTACAGATGGTAGACACTCACAGTCGTACCTCTCTCCTGGCCTCCTCTGTGCATACTGAAGATGATTTGAACCAAAAAATTTCCGATTTGGATTCATCACTCCTCAAGACTGGCTGCCACTGATTTTCACTCCAGTTCTTGTGTGATACTTCAGCCTTTTCTTTTTTCCTTAAGAATGGTATTTCACAGCCACCCTTCTACTGAGCCCATTTCTGATAAGTCTCTTTGTGAACAGTAGATAGATCAACTGAAGGTCTAGATGCATCTCTCAGGTCACGTATGAGAGCTTTCCTGGATTTTTTCTCCTGATACTGCTCATCCACTATTACGCATATAGACACAACACAGGCTCATACTTTGAATTCGGTGCAATTAGGTGAAAATGATCAGGAAAAAGGAAAAAAGAAAGTCTGACTCCTGGGAAGCAAAATATGAAGAAATGAGCGTTGGCTCAAGACTTTCGCACAGTACTGTATAACGTTCGAATGATGTGCAAGTCGCTTTCACTTGCAGTTTATACAACATCCTAAATTTTTGTACAGGTTTGTACATATGATAATCTTACTGAGTGCTTCTACTCTCCAAACTTGCTGTTGCTGCTCATTTCCACATTCGTAATGTGAAGAGCTGTCACTGTGGACTGCTGTATTTGCTCACTCGAGGAAGCCCAATTTTACCGGTTTGTCTAGAGGAACCCTTACGGAGTCATGTCAAGATTATTGCTTGAGATCGTGTTCGTGACCAGGCACCTTCCTGACTCAATAACACACTCATGAAGCTTAAAACACCTCATTTGACAACCTAGCAGGTGTTTTATGTCAAGTTTGTTCCCGGTGACTGCAGCTGCTCCTTTCTTTAAAAGAAATAATAACTTCTGCAGACAGCAAGCAAATGACTGCTGCTAAATGTTTTATGACACCACAGATGATCTCTAGAGTTGAGTGCAATTAAAAATAAAATTTCATCCAACTGCTGACTTTTTTCAGCAGTTTTTTCCAAATGACCTATTGTTACTTCTGTTGCATTGGCTGAACTCAGGCCACTGAGTTAAAAATTGTCTTCCTGAAAAAGAGAAAAAAAAACAGAGAGAAGAAACAATAACACCCTGTCCGTTTGATTTAAGTGTATAATACAGGCCTACATGAACAAATATTAATGTGGAAATTCTGTATTTATATGTTGCCATGCAGAGCACCACACATGAGAGCAGCTCCCTTATAATCAGTAGGAGTAATACAGTCACATGGTATTTATTTCCAAATATAATATATCTAATAATCTCATCTGGCCAGTTATACAAAGCATCAAGAATAATAATATTATTTAACATCTGAACCAGTAAATCCAGCAAAATTCACTCTAATTGATTTGAGGCAACTCCTTGCAACTATCCTTGTCCTGCCTATTAGTGACATGGAAAGTATTTAACCCAGGACTTGCTTTCTTTTCAAGCTCTTAAGACTACCATGACCTGCAGGACCAAGAACCTACACAGACATTTGACCTAGAAGTTTGAGTAAAGTTGTGCTATTGGACATTTATTATATTATCCATAGATTGGTCACATGTAAACAGCAATTACACTTTGGAAAGCCTATGATGCTGTGTAAAACAGGCTAAAGATGCTCTTGAGCTGCTGTTTAGTGTAGCTTTTTGATGATTAGTGTGGATTATTATGTTTTATAGCATATATTGAGACGCTTGCTTCTCAGTGAGTTGATCCGTAGTCTCACAGGTCTTTGAACACATCATAATCTCATAGATGATCCTTCAGTTCCTCAGTCTTTGGATCACTGCACACCACTGAATGCCAGGCTAAAAAAACATTTAAAAAAAGAACACATAATGCTGTGATATTCTTTTTGTTACAACAGCAGCCCTTAGCTAAAAAAATAATAACAAAAAAAAAAAAGTGTGTTGGAAAAGTAAAAAGGACCACACGATATGATAAATATCACTGAAACACAGTTTGAGTAATGCCGTAAAGTGAGGCAATGAACTATGGAAGAGAAACTAGGAACTTTTGTGTACCTATTTTCTTTGCAGAACAGCTGAATCTCTGTTTATCTGCACATTTTGGCAGCGCCTGTAGGTACACTGACAACTTCTTACAAACTGTGATTGTAATTCTAATAAATCTTTCTGCAGAACTTGTTTGCCAACAGAGAAAGGGATTCTGGTGCGATTAAATGAAAGCTGTGATTGCCTTCTAGCTACACTTAAAACTGTAAGTTTGAAAAAAGTCAGCTGGTATCTTTCCTATGTCAGTGTCACTTTGCAATGTTATGTGACAACCTAAATTTCACCTCTGATACGTGCCTGCCGGGTGGGGTTCCTTTTCTGCCGACACCCCCCTGTTGAGGATCATATGATGCTCTTGTGTTGCTTTGTAATGTTTTGCATATGGCTCCCGGGCGAGGATCCAAACTCTGAGTTGAATGGTGTTTTTGTTCAACATGGATCATCCCAGAAGAGAGCAAGAGTGCACACGGCTCCCTCAAACAAGCCTGTCAAGATGTCCGTGGAGGCCCAACGCCAGCACACCCCACCAGGCAGCTGCTGCCTGCCAGGCGCCCATCTACAAATAATCTACTGTGGGAGGAGGTGTCAGTCTGTTCTGTCAGGGTATACAGTGTGTATCCAATTCTGAGTGAATGGTTCAAAGCTATTGCACAAAGAACTAGGTAATAATAAGAATCTCAATAGTGTTTGTATTTAAGCAAACTGAGCCAGTTCTGAAATGTAAGCCACATTCTGTGACTTCCATGTAGGGATTACTGAACCTAGCAGGGACTTGCTCTGGGGTCCAAGAAAGAGAGGCAGAAAAGTGTTTCTTTTTTTTTCTTTTGAAAACGACTACAAAGAGACATAGAGCAAACCACAGCAGTTACACAACTACAAATGTAACAAACAGCTATAAATAAACACACAACTACCAGAATGGGTGCAAAATACTTGCAAAAAAAAGGCATGTTGAAAGCACAAAGAGACTCAAGATAACTAAGAAAATGGATGCAACGTGAATTTCAACAGATGTGGCACAGTTGTAACACAACCACAAAGAGATGCAAAAGGGCTACAAGAGTTGAGGTGCAAAGAACCATATTATGGAGATATACATAATTACACTTACAACATCTAGAATAACTAATAAAAGATGTGAAACAACTACAAAAATATGCAAAATGTCTGAAAAATAATGAACAGTGATACAAAAAAAACCCCTACACATTGTGACTGCAAAGAGATACAAAACAACTACGTAATGATACAAAACAACTACAAAGAGATGCAAGAAGAAATGACTGCAAGGGATGCAAGCAACTACAAAATTGCAAAAAAATAAAAAAAATAAAATGAATGCAAAGAGCTAAAAAACTAATGCAGAATGACTTTAAAATTATGCATGATGGCTAATTAAAGATGCAAAACAACTACCAAATTATAAAAGTGCACAACAGAATTACAAAGACTTGTAGAAGAAAAGAATATAATAGAAGAGAAAGGCAACTTTATTGTCATTCAGGACACACAACAGTTAGTGCACATCAGAATAAAATTTCAGAGCATCTAAATCTAAAGGTGTGAAATATATATTTTTTATAAACTAGAAGAATATAAGGGCAATATGTCTCTATACACTATTATTAGTAAGGAAAAGCATACTAGAGGCATAAACAGATGCAAAACTATTACAAAGAGATGCAACGACTACAAATAGAAATACCTAACAACAACAAATATAGGGATGTAAAACACAGGTGTATTCTAAGCATGCAAAGCTGCCACAAAGAGATCTGCAAAATGATCATAGCTATATGTCAGTCTGTTTATTTATATAAGGTTGTGCCTTTACATTTATATGAGATGACTCACACATCACGGCACCATAACCTGGTTAGGTACGGGGTGCTACTTAGAGCTTACACAAATAACACACATTTCTGGGGGTTTTGTGTTTTCTAAGTGATCTTTTGCAATTGCTAGGTATTTTGGCAACTTTCCATGGTGCATGATTAGCAGCATGCAGTTTTGAGTTATTACCGTAGGACACAAACCATCACGTTTTATCATTTCACAGTGAACTGCACTTCTTCTTGTATTACAGAACAGCCAGTCAGTTTTTTGACAGCCCAGTGATCAGGTGGCATGTCATACACCATTAAGCATGACTGCGATCGCTACGGGGTCCATGCTATAAATTCCTAAGTGTTTTGTTCACACGGTTTGTTTTGATATTTTTAGTTTATCTCGGCTTTCTTTGACAAATAAAATTGTTTTCACCACTTTTCATAGAAAATAACTATGTAAAATGCTCCATGAAAAACCCCAAGTCATATGGCTTTACCCCCGTTAGAAATTGCTTACAGACAGTCAAGAAAACCGCAATCAGTTTGTATAAACAACACAAGAATATAGCCCATGCTACCGAGCCAATACAGTGTCTCACAGGCCTGGCTGCTGATACAAGTTATATAAATGCTAAGGCGACAATAAGGCAGATCCTCAGAGGTGCCCGCTGGGAAACATGGCCAGCATGCCAACTCTAAATGTCTAGAGCCAGACTCTTTGGAGATGAGTGTGCAACAAGCTCTTCCTTTACTTTAATTTGAAAAAGGTCAGTTGTGTTAACATTTTCAATGTGAGATCACCCCCTTTGATTTAACTGCTGGAAAGTCCAGTCATGATCTGGAAATTTGAAAATGTTGCTCTGAATGAAAGTTGTTCTGAGATCTGCTTGCATGCATAAAAATACACTTCCAGCTCAAAGATCAATCAAAGCTTCAAATAAGCCTAATATACTACATGGCCTCACTGTTTCACAGCACCAGTATCACATTAAGCCTCAAGCCAGGGGTGTCTCGCGCTGGTCATCATGGCAACTCCTCTGCCAAGACCCATCAGAAAGTGTCAGTATTTATCTTCATACAAGCTGCCAAGTAAATCTTGAAAGGCTGCTCTGAGTACAGATGTTGGCATTAGAGGAACTTCAACTCTTTAACCTGTTGTTGGAAGAAACTTCGCCCAGCTGTGTGACATCTCTTTATTGCTGATCAAGTGGATTAATCCTCCAGAGGGATGCTTGAGGTTACAACTGGGTTTTTCTGCCAAAACAACTACAAAAATCAGACACTGTCAGAAAGTTTTCTTCCTTGCGTTTTCTATTTTACCATCTATTGAATTCAGTGAGTTTCTTCATAGGATTGTAAATTGCCTACTTGGGGGGGGAGGAGGAAGATGAAAGGATAGTAGGGACAACACACATGGTGGGCAACAAGTGGGGTGGAAAACCCAGCGCCACGTGCTTGATATACTGTGGTGCACCAGCAACAGCCGCTACATGAACTGTGGAACACAGCAACCCAGCATGATTATGAAAATCATTCGAAATTTTACAGTTTAATAAAAGATATTTTAAAAAAAAACCCAAACAAGCTCTTTGTTGGATGACTGATTCCTCGCAGTGGTACAAAGTGTACAGAACACTGTACTGGAGATAACTGTGCTTTAAGTGTCTTTATAATCTGGGAATATAATAAGTATTTCTTGACAGTTAACGCTCTTGAAGTCTTCTGTGGTGACTACAGCGTCAATAGTCCTGTGAAGCTCCACCTCCACTACCACCTTTTATGTTAATTTCCGCGCGGACTGAAGTGAGCCACTGCGTGCTGGATCTGTTAGTTGCTGTGTGCTGCTGCTTGATGTCGATGAGTCTTTGGATAGACACAA
>VUQG01015605.1:80897-91287 GCA_015106755.1 Etia nguti | reverse complement strand
GAACAGTGTCGTGTCCATATAATGTCACTGCTGAGGACGCGAGGCTGAATGTGAATACTGTGGATCCGGCTCGCATTTAGAGGGAGAGGTGAACGCACCTTGCATCCAGCCATGGGAGGTCAGATCACCAGGAATACCTTTTACGGTAAGGACATCTGGCGTCACCGGACAGGAGAGCGTGTGCCGATTGTTTATTATGCGCCACAACTGTAATATTATAAGAGGAGACGATATAAACGAGTTGTAAGCTTGGCTTGTGCAGCTTCAAGCCAGTGTGCATGAAAACTGTAGGCGTCCTGGGAGCCTAAAATAAAGGAGAAGTGAAAGTAGAGCCGCTTTGGCCAAGTTTAAGCACCATTTGTAAGTCACGACTGGTTTAGGATTAAAGGCACTGGTGTTTTTCAAGTGTGAAAATCCTCTGCGACTTCATATTAACCGACTACCAACAAAAGAAACCAAACAGGACAAACTGAACTGAGCTGGTTAGAGGATTAAATAGCCTTCAACTTTTTTTGCCCACCTGCTTGTTATTTTTATTTATTTATTTATCTCTGCCTTTAGTTGATGCCTAAACACTTTCCGAGCCTTCTGCCTCTTTTTAATGAACCTGCATGTCTCAAATTATAATAGTGAACAGGTACACGGTATCTTATTTCTTCTGCTTTGTGTTTGTATTCTGTTTCACTTTTTAAGTGCAGCTCGCAAAAACTTTAAGTTCAGTGGTAAAAGTCATATAAAACCCCGTTTCGTTTTGAATTATTCTTGGGAGTCTGACACTGAAATAAGTACACACAACATGCATTTAATAAAACTTCTTAAACTTGTTATTAAACTATGTTGAGCACTAAATTAATTTAAGATGACTGTGGGGGTTTTTTGGGGTTTTTTTTAAGCGTTTAACTCGTTAGTGCTGTTTATTAAGATTAAGCATTTAAATTTAAAGTTGGCACAGTAAACGTTCATGCATCAAACATTAGGGTAGAGCTGAAGCAATACTTTGAATCGATTATTCAGTCTCCAGAAACATAATGCTTTTGGATATGTGATTGTTTCAGTTAATTCCCAAGTAAAACAAGTAGAAAGTTCTCTGGCTCCGACTTCTCACATGTGATGGTTTGCAGATTTTCTGTGGCTTACTCATTTTAAATTTAATGACCTTGAGTATGAACTGATGGTTGACGGGCAGGGAACTTTGATGAGCAGTTTACGCTCTTTTCTGTCATTTTATGGAAGAACATGAAGTGACTAATAAGGGAAAATAACCATCAGGTAAATTTAATTATAAGAATCACATTAATAATGACTTGTTGGGGGGCTAAATGTTGCAGTTCTAGTGTTACACTAAGTCTTTTGTGGGATGTAGTGTTTTGATTAGCTTTCGGTGGCTTTACATCAGCAAAGATTTGCCAGATGATTGGATGTTCTGTGGTTTTTGGTTCCTAGTTATTGTAAACAGTCCACATACAGTAAATGCCAGTCTGTGTGGCCTTATTTGACAGAAATCTGGCATTCTCTTGTATTTCTGATCATTTGTGACCATTATATTTCAGTGAAATCAAGTCAGATTAACTAAATTGCATAGAAATAATTTTATTCTAGCACAAATGATTTTCCACCATCTCTGGTTATAAATGTTTTTAGGCCAGCAAAGTTTTTTGGGTTTGTTTTTCTGTTCGCGGGGGTACAATGAAGGTGATAACTTATATACAGTTTACAGTCTTCCCTTTCACTTTTTATTGAGGTCTCCAATGCTGTCTATCAGCACCAACCTGCCCATCCTATTTTTCTAACTTTTACGTTCCATAGCCATATTATCATTTTTTGCATTCAGCTCTTGGTACTTCAGTTTGGTACTTTTTGATATACCAAGTGCTTTTCTAGCACACCCTGATGAACAGATGGACCAGTTCATGTGATCTCTTTTCCACTTTCAGTTATAGGGTCCACTGGTGTGACACAATACAGGTGCAGACACGGGCACAGCTAGAAGTTCTTGGCTGTCTGCCATGTGTTCAGTCGGGGCCCTAAAAATGTAAACGTTAATAATCCCTGTCGTGTTGCAGGGCCCACCTCCAGCTCAAGGGCTCATCAATCATTCAACCTTCATTCCTCCCCGTTTGGTGAACCTTCATGACTTGGCATTCGTTATTATTACTTAATAATTCTTTAGTTCGATGTTTTCAAATATGAATAGTTGTTGCGTTTTTGGACAGTTTTGGACCATTGCTGAAAAAATAAAAACAAGATATTTCAAGGTATCACCTTGAGCTCTGAAATTGTTTGGCATTTTTTCACAATTTTCTAGACCAAACAACTAATCCAGCCCAAAGTTTACATCGTGTTACATTCCAGTGTACATTTTTAACACTGTGCATGTATACCTGTTAGCTCATGACAAATAAAATAGTCTTTCCTTTAGGTTTTTTAATTAAAGCAGTTTAAAAACAATCAGTTGATCTAACCTTGGAAACAAAACCCACTTAAACAGATTCAAGTGACTGTCCTAATGCCCAATGATCCTTTCAAACCTGAACTAGGCGCAGCCCTTTTACAGAGGCCTCATACAAAGCATCTCCTCCGGTAAGACGTTTAAAAACTTTTAAATCACAAATGTTTATCTCTTATTGAAACAACGGCAGCTATGACATATGTGGAAAAAGCTAAATGTGCCCTGCAGCTCTTTAGAATGCATTTGAGGGGCCACCATGCCTTGATACTAACGTCACACCACATTAGGGCCTCTGCTGAGGCGTCTTAGTAAGACCAAGCCTCAGGATAAAACACAGAGGAGCGTAGGAGGCCAGGTGACACTGGCCAGGGCCACTCATTGTCTCTGCACTGTTTGTCTTTTCCAATTAATGACAGCAGAGGCAGTCACATTGTGTGCGGTGGTGCATTAAGTAACATTATCCTTAAGTTGCTCATCTGACGTTTGTCATGGCACCTCTCTTTTATCGTGGCAGGGCTCTGGTCGGTGGTTACCCTGACGTCACCGTCGGGTTGCATGACTTTTTAAACACACTTCAGCAACCATTGTATCATCAGCACTTTTGGCTCTAACCAGTTGTCATCTACAGTAAATCAAATGTGGTATTTTTATTTATCCTTTTATTTACTTTTTTGACTTTCATAGTTTATATAGTCCTTTGAAAGCTGTAAACCTGTAACAGGATGTCTGGGTTGTGGAAATAAACCTTCAGCTGATAAAAAAAAGTCTGTAGAATTAAATTTCACAGCAGCAGAAATGGTAGTAATATAGCAAAAATGAAAGAATATATTGGATTCTCTGGTTAGATGGTGGAGGATAAGAGACGCCACGGTCTGCAGGGGCAGTGAGGTGAGGTGTTGCTTCTGTTTTCAGCCCTAACAGGAAATACTCTATTCAGTCTCAAGCCTGGTCTTTGATGGAGTACAATGCACTGCTGTTTTGTTTTCCCCAAGACATCACGTCTGACATGACGTCATGGATGCAATATGGTTGAAGGGTTTGTTATGACTTCATTTAAGACCACTGTTGTGCACAGAACACAATTCAGCATTGTTCAGCATTGACAAGAGCATGCAAAAAGCTTACTAAATACACTGTGCTGAGTGCAGAACACTTGGCAGAGCTTCTCTGATTGGGATTTGAAGGGAAGGACTGGACAGAAATATGTGACAAAGATTCCCATTTGACAGCATTTGTAATTATTTTTCAGGGTTCACTATGACAAGTTTTTTTTTTAATGTATATAAATCATGTCTTCATCTACTGCTCAAATCTCTGTCTCTGTAGCTGTCTTTCAGCAGTGGCTCACATTCTCCTCTCGCAGACAAACACAAGCTGCTCGTATGCAGTCTTCCAAGTTTAGGTGTGAAAATGCAACCAGTTCTCGAGGATGAAGAAGCGTTAATTAGGCTTAAATTATTTATTTTGTTCTCACTTCGTGCTGGATGGTATTTTAAAACCCTGAAATGCTGCTGTAGACGGGGTCGGCATTTTATGGAACAAAATCTGTATCAAACCGCGTTGTGAGATAAAACTTATTTGTGTTATCAGTAGAATAAAAAGTTGAGTTTAGTGTCAGCCAAAGTTTGTGAGAAAACACCTCCTCCATTCAAACCACAGTGACCTTGGTGTGGTCCTTTTGAAGAGGAATGTAGGAAATGAGAATGGGGAGAGCGGATCCAAATGAGAGGGAGTCCGTGTGAATCATGATTATGAAGTCTCTGAGATTGGACGTTTAAAAAAAAAAAAGAAGCTGGTTCTCTTTTATGAGTTACTATAAGTGGGACAAGTTATTCCCATTTTCACATGGGAAAAAATCTAGAAACTCGGGTGCATAGTGTGACTCACTGTGTACCTGTGGATTTTTATTTTTTTTTACCACTTCCTTTTTTACAAATCACAATAAATGCCTCACATTTTGCACCACTGATTTTGTAGCGTAGCGTGTACGTGACTTTCAGACATAAAGACTTATGATAAGATTGATATATGCTCATTAAAACACGAGCCGTAACTGGAAATAACATGTTAACAGCCATTCCTCACTATTATTAGAGTAGCTTTGAATATACTGTATCCGCCAGCTGAACATACACGCGTCAAGAACTCCGTAAGATCCCAAAGGTCATTTTCTGCTAGGCTAATTGTGGTCTTATGTGTAAGTTAATCTTTTTTTTTTCTTTGTCCTCCGCCTCCTTCTGCTTCCTTTACTGCTTTCTGCTTATTATCAAACAAAAGGTTTTCCACAGAAAGAAAGAAAAAACAAATGCAACACAAATCAGATTATTATCTTGAAAGATGTAGAATAACAAAAGTGAGATTTCGGTGTTACCGGAAATGACCATTTACTGAAATGAGACTGTTTTGCACAGACTTCTCGCAGCTGCATTGTTCTCCTAAATTACGCTGCCAGGAGAGCAAGTCTGTCTTTGTGCTGTTGGGTGGGTTTTTTGGGTTTTTTTATCCAAGAACATTTAGCTTGCAATTTACCTTGCACATTGTTCATGTTTACAATACAGGTGTTTTTACTGTGCTACCGTGAGAAGATGGAAACAGGCTTATGTATTAAATTGCTTAAATAGATTTTTTTTTCCCCCTGAAGGGAGGGAGGGAGTGTGTAATCACTTCTGTCTGTCGGTCTGTCTGTTTGTTAGCAGTCTAGCGTCCAGAGTTTTCAAGATGTCATTTTCAAATTTTGTGTGATGGTAGGTACCAATAAGAGCTCGAGCTGATTTAGTTTTTGTGAAAATCAGGTCAAGGTCACACCAAATGTGAAAATCAGTTCAAACTTTATGTACCCACAATTTTTTTATGGATCATCTTTAAACTCCACAACAATATATTAGGCCTTGGAGTACCTAAATTGGATAAGCATTTGACTTCACCGTCATTGTTTAAGTTGACCTTGCAAAATATCATATATCATATATATCATATTAAAAAGGGCATGGAGAGAGCTATACAACACACTTTTTATTTTCTCAATACATACAACTATAGCCCTTGCTCTTTGGGGAAAGTTGGGTTCTCTGAGTGCTTTTGTTACCAAATTGGACAATACAGGAGAATGAACCAGCCAGTGTGGTCCTGCAGTGGTACAGACAGCCTGATTCAATACTGCAGTCAAATGTAATCTAATATTTGGGTATTTTACTGTAAATTCCACCCCAAGAAAATTAACTCCCCCTCAACCCTTGACCAAAAAACCCAACTCTTACGCTTCTCATTCTTCACATAGATTCCCTAAATGGGCCATTTCCAGCAGGACCTCACCGATATCACCACAAGCCCAAGCGCTGCCTTCCCATCCAGCCATGTGGAAATTTGTCCTCCTTCCCTCTGCTCTTCCACCCAAGCACCAAGGGCTCGCAGATCGTCATGGACATGTCTCAGAGAACTGTCAAGAGACAGGCCAGCTTCTGCAATGCCATCACCTTCAGCAACAGACCTATCGCTGTGTATGAGCAGGTTCGACTGAAGGTAAATGATGCACTATTTGAATGCCATTTGTATTCACAGGGATGATTACTATTGGAGCCCTGGTACGCTACACACAGAAAATTACTGGGTTAAAAATTGACCTATTGCACAATGAGTCCAAAGTCCAATAAGCAACAATAATTATTCTGACACCACAACTAGAGCACAACTGGTTGCCATTTTCATAATTTCCTAAACAGAAAACGTTACTTTACAAAACCATAGATTAGCACATCATGTACTTTGTAACATCATTACGCACAATCAAGTACTGAGAAGACACAAATTGTGAGTGTGATGAAAAGTAGTCCTCTTTTATCTCTGTCCCTCTAATTCTGTTAGCATGTTTTCATTTTGTTCCCCCTCCCTGTCTGCCTCCCTTTCTTCATCCCGGCTCTTCACTCTCCTGTTTTGATTTTCTCTCTTTCCTCTCTGTGCTCTTGTGTGGGCCAAAGCGGCAGCAGCTTAGAACAAGTTTCCACTTCACCTATCAGGCCATCTATGTCTCGAATGTGAGAGAGTAGGGCAAGCACTGCCATGTGAGGAACACTGTTATCTGGCACACTAAATGCAAAGTAAATAGTGCTTCGAAATAAGACAAAAATCGTTTGCAGGTGATAAACATACCGAGGTAACCAATCTTGAAAGTGATAAGTTGTTTTTTTAGCCCTGCTAGTGGTTTGGCACTATGATGGGAATGTTGTGCTGTCTGTTTGTTCAGACTGAAATATCTCAACTATTGGATAAATTGGCATGAAACTTGGTACAGACATATAAGCCCATCCGTCCATCTATTTTCTTAAGCACTCATCCAGCCAAACCAAATTAAATTCCTCAAGATAAGTAAAAATAACCTCAGTAACTCTATGTAAATGATTGATGTAGCCACATTTCAAAGCCTCGATGTTAGCTTTGCTTAGACAGGCTTTGCCATGCAGCAGGCCATATTATTTCACAGATAGTTTCTTTCAAAATGCTCCAAGAGGCACAAACAGCACAAACATGGTTGAGAGGTCCACTTCAGTGAATTGAATTAGTGCAGGAAAGTTCAAGCAGACAGCCATCAGCTACAGCTCCCTCAATGTCAGCATTGTAGACCATATGTGAGAGATAAAGTAATAACGTTTATTTGCCCGCACAGGGAACTTCTTTTGCAGTCACATTTCCATACACCAACATGGAGCAAACACATCGTTTTCAATACGTAGGGACACTTTCATTGCACCTTGAGGTTGTTTTGGCCAAACCACCTGGGAAGGCCATGTGTTGCCCTTGTTTAGAAATTTGATGGCTTGAGGAATAGACAAGACATTGATGTTGCTTCTTATTGTTCGGAAAAGTGAAGCCAAGGTGGAAGTGCCTCTGGTAGTACAAATTATTCCTGTAGTAAACAGCCTCCACTGCCTGGATTTCTGACCATAGTAAACACTTTTCGGATGATTGTATTGGAACAATTGCTAGTTTCAGAACAAACAGAATAAAACATGAAGTAAATTTTGTAAATTAAGAGTACACTCATTGGCCAATGACTTGCCAGCCACATGTGAGTAGTGAGTAGCATGGTGTCACTCACTCTCTCTGTAACATCTTCCCCGTGCTGATGAGGCTTCACCATGGGACTTCACAAAACAATGGGTGATGCCACCGTTGTTATATCCATCTTCCACCTGTCAAACACGTTCACAGCCATAGTGGTAAATTTAAGCCTTAACACTTTTCATTGGTATACTGGCTTGCAATTGGTGCAGTGGTGTAATTATCAGCTGTTGGCATGCTAAAAGATAAGCTGTTGGACATGATTATCATCAGTTAGACATTTTTACCATGATGACATTCTTAAACTCAAAGCAACACTGCACAACAAGTGCATATATGTCTGTAGACTCCAGATATTTTGAACAATATTTTAATGTTAATGCTCTTATAGTATATGCCTTTAATGTCCAGTACATGTTTCTGCCATTCTATTGGCTCCCATAGGCCATTTGTCATGGTGCTAACGAGTTCCACTCTATCAGACAAAAACATTTTGGATTGAATCCATTTTCATACAGAAGTCAAATTTCACAATAATCTAGGACTCGCTGCTCTTGGCACTGATAAAACACAGTCATACCACTTTAAAGGTAATTGCAGCTATAATTGTGACTGGGGTGGAGGTGAAAAATTACCCAAATACAAGCTTTGGATGGGATGAATTAATCACGGTGCAGTGCAGGTAGTATCACTGCAACTCAGCAGAAACGAAGCCAGCCCAAATTTGGCTTTATTCTTTTTAGCTCATATTGTAGCTGATCTTAATTTAATTATCTTCATTGATTTAAAATATGTTCTCTCCAGATCACTAAAAAGCAGTGCTGCTGGAGTGGTGCTCTACGTCTTGGTTTTACATCCAAGGACCCATCAAGGATCAATCCAGACACCCTGCCCAAGTATGCCTGCCCTGACCTGGTCTCCCAAAGTGGCTTCTGGGCAAAAGCACTTCCGGAGGAGCTCTCCAATGAGGGAAACGTCATCTCGTTTTGGGTGGATAAGAAGGGCCGGGTTTTCTATCGAATCAATGACTCCAGCCCCATACTGTTCTTCAGTGGGGTACATGTCTCAGAACCCCTCTGGGCTCTCATAGACGTCTATGGCCTCACTAGGGGGGTCCAGCTGCTAGGTGAGTCATGCATTCAGCGGCAGGTCTACATTTTATTATCTCCAATATTTTATTTATTCCCAAAAACCTTTAAAACTACTCATATTCCTGCCAGTTCTAAGTTTGATTTGTGCTCTGTTTACAGCTGTTGTAATGATATTGCATTAGCTCATGAGACCCATTAAGGAGGCTAGGCTGAAATGGTAAACATTATACTGTTAAACATCAGCTACAAGTTATCTCACAGCACCTCTCTGCCTGGGTAGAGCCTTACAGAGTTGATAGCATTGCTGCAGACTCTTTGTGTTCTTGCTGTAATGCTTTGCCACTGGAAAAACACTCTGCATCTGCTGCTTTTTCATCAAGTGATTAAAAGGTGATGTTACATACAGCTGCACTGCTTTTCCCACACCGGCCAAATGGCTCAGTGGAAAAAGATGGTGGGAGATTAGGTAGATTGTATAGTTAGCATGGTTGTTAGTATCAAAGAAATTTCCCTAAAGGGAGAATTTCAAAATGTCTGAAATCTTTTCTTACAATTCCGCCGTGCTGTTTAAAGGGTCATTACATCAAAGAAATGTGAAGCAAACAGGTCCGTCCCAATTATTAACAGCAGTGTTTCATCAATCTAAACCATCTCAAGTGTGTTTGGATTGTTGATTGTGTCGTATTTATGAAACACATCATAACCAAGCCAGCTTTTGAAAACAATGCAAAAGTATGCAAACGGACAAATAGGAATCCTTGTGGTTGCCTCAGTACTTATTTATAACCATTTCCAAGAACCACGCTGCCTCTCCCTCTAAACAAAAGAGGCTGTCAGCACCAGTAATAAAAATAGAAGAGGCTCCCATATTGTGTAGATAGTGCCATTTAACCTTATTTCTTGTGGTGTGGTTGACAGCGAGAAGCGTGCTATCTCGTGATGGGCTGTTTGGTATCCAGCGCCAGAGTGTAGCTATCTGGGGTTCACTGGCCTCATGGTGCTGACCAGCACATTGCTCTTGTCAAAGAACAAGAGCAGTGTGTTGGTCATCCCAACAGGATGGACGAGAGGAGGGATGATGTCAGGTAATGAGATGTTTGGGGTGTTTTTCCAAGACAATCAAATCAGTGGAATGTCTCACTCTGTGGATCCAAGTCTGAATTTGACTTGGTTTGACATGCAGTCACCTTGCCTTCACCCCAAACTTACATTCGTATGTTTAAATGAAAGTCCCAGTGGTATAATAAGAGAATTTTTCCGTTTTACAGTTACAATTAAATCTGGGGTTTTCTGGAATGTGAGATCATACTTTACGCAATCTATGACTGTGTATAATGTGAATGAGGCCAGCAGCCATAAATCCCACAGTTTCTACTCAAGTTTTCCCATATTGATCACTTTTATCCCCACATTGATGACTTAAACCGAAAAGCCTCAGCCCTCAGTCAGCTAAAGGATCACTTGGCTATCAGCTTTCCTCTATAGCCTGAGAACGTCACTGCTCAAGAGCATGGTATATCTCAAAAGGCCGGTATTGTCTCAGGGGTTGGCTGCAGTTCAGCAAACACTTAGCCTGAAATATGGGCAGACACATCAAAGTCTGGTGTTGCAAACTGGCACGTATTTTCCTTTAACAGAAGGCTGCTTTTTGATTCTTAATGATGCTTCCAAGCTGAGCCAAATTTCACCTGTTGTGGGCTTACAAAATCTGCCCAGGTGGGAATTATAGATTGCCAGCAGTTTTTTTTTCTCTGTCTTTTTTTTTTTTTTAACAGAAGACAAATTGAACGAGGAG
>VUQG01015605.1:53972-80877 GCA_015106755.1 Etia nguti | reverse complement strand
CTGTGAATAGGCTTCGCGAAGTGTGGAGAATGGCTTGGTTGGGTGACCTTGATTTGGCTTTTGAGATAAATGTGCAGGACAGTAAAAAAAAACAAAAAAAACGGCAGAATAAGCTGTGATTAACTTGTTTACTTGTAATAATAATATGCATCACTGAGTCGGTTAGATAATCTGCTTCAGGAGTGTTAAAGGGCCTCACCACCAAGTTTACATAGGACTACTGTAGTACAGAGGGAGTACTCCACTCCACTCCAATTTAGCACCGTTGCAAAATCGTTTCACCTCAGCCAAACAACTCAGTCCAAGACATTTCAGTCAGAGGTTTTGCTGCAGGTGCCTGATGTGGCCTCAAGATGCTAATCTTCGGCACTGATGAGGGCTGTTATGTTCACTTCTTCCCGAACATGAGATTTAATTTACATTATGAGCTGAGAGTCTCCATATCCAACCAATTCCTGATTCAAGTGACATCTTTGGAAGCAATTTATCAGATTTCATGCACCTCCCTCAGAGCCGCAGATGATTTCATCAAGCTTTTCTCCCAAATGCATTTCCTAAGCACTGTAAACAGACTTTTATGTTTAAAAACCGAAGGCTGCATTAGAGACTGGAGCTTGATTCAGCTGGAAAAATGTCAGCTTTTGGTATTTAGATGGTATTTATTTACATTAATAGATATATAAGATTAAGCATATCAGAAGTCTGCTTTAGTCCATTTTTAAACATGTCTTCTTTGTTTCACTTTCAGCATGAGAAAATATATGGTATGATATCAGATTTCACTTCTCGTAACATTTAATGTCTATTCCTGTAAGCCAAACCAGTCTTGTCTTATTACCTCATTCCTCAGCTGACATGGCAGACACTGCCCTCCATTCACTTTGAGACCCACGTAGTGAGCTCGCTGTGATCTGATCTCATCCTTTATGTAAAAAGAATCCATGTCTTTAATATTTAATGGATTAATCATAATAATGTTCTTGCACATGTCAGCATCACAACTGTCACTTCTGCAAAGTGCCACCCGAGTATTACTACCCTGTTAAAAGGTGGTGGTTTGATTATCTTTTCCTGCACAAAAACCTTTCTGTGATCCCTCCCAGGGTGAATATTTCTTCAAAATCTGAATTTATTCTGAACGCATGATGAAGTTTTATAATTACCCGAGCCATTTTTCAAAAGATGTTTTTCATTCAGTGGCTGCGACCTCCCCTGAGGAGACGCAGTCAAAACTTTGTTGTTTTCTTTAGCCACTGGCTTATCCGCATCAAACGAATGCTCTGCATCGTTCTCATACCTTTGTGTCCATTTGATCTTTTACAACCAAACATGCTGTATTAGGGGATTCATCCAAGCTGCTATCCATCAACACCTTTTCACATGCGCTGCCTCTTAATGCAGTATACTGCCAAACAGTTTAACTGCTCTCAGGTCTTATTCTGATGTTCAAGGATCTTTGCCAGTGCAGTGTTGTTTCCACTCTTATCATGGGAATGCAGTTCAGTAGCTAGCCACCCATGCAAGAAGCCAAAGGTGATCCTAAGGTCAGTGAGACTGCTTGAAAGCTGAGATGGTGTTACGTAAGAGAGGAACCTAAATTAATCTGCTGAAATCAAACTGAGCCTCGGGGGTTGTCCAGACCAACAATGCTGCCCATGCAATTTAAGAAAGATCTGTTACATCACCACACTTGTCCTACTCACACAGCTATCAATAAAGACTAAAGTGCATTGCTTGGGCTTTGTACAGAACGGACTGTGCTGTTGAGGATGCGCGGCACTACCACTTTAGCCCTTAGTAGGATTGACAAAAGATTTCCTCAAGTGTATAATATGTCCCAAGCAGCATAACTGGTTTAAAGCTCAGTTTTCTCAGCTGTGTTTTCAGAAAAAGGTCTCTGTTTACTATGTTTCCCCTAGCAGTATTATCAAAAGCCTGGCTTTACATAAACCTTTTTAATACAAAAAAACCCCCCTAATGCGAAATCAAAAAGTGTTAGTTTTCTTTTCTTACTTGGTAACTTATAGGCAACTTGTCAAGCTACAGAAACCAGGTCATAAATATCTGAAAGGAAACACAGGGAAATGGTACGCCGTTTTGTGGTAAAAATGTAATGGGGAATCAGAATGCTCCCTTTACACCTATATAGCTGCAGTCTTAGCAGAATCTGTTTGTTTATGGGACGTATCCCGAGAGACCACACAGCATCCTCGGTTTTGTACAGGTATGATGGATTTTTTCCAAGTTAGATAAGCCGACAGAGTCAAAGGCATCTTTTGATAGATGCAAGATGCTTTACTGGGGGTTTGTTTACTAGAGGTAGATGAGTCACTTAATCACTGACAGAATGGTAGTGATCCGTGAGGCCGGCATCAGCTAACATCATCTGCAACCTGTCCTCTAGTCATTAGAGAAGAATCCAAAATGACTGCCAGACTGTCAAGAGGCTGCGTACCTCTCAGGTGATTAAGAGGGAACTGTTGACATCAATCATTTCCATACACGGCATTGCGACGCATTAGACTGTAGAGCTTCATGGTGGGGAAAACTCCTGCTATTTGCTTTTCATGCTTACTAGCATCTTCAGGGACATCCCTAACATTTACACCTGATGAAACACAGGAAAGGTTCCTTTTTTAAATGCGTGCTGCATAGAATATCCGTATTAGTTGCAAGTATCCATGCATGGCTTTGTCAGCTTCACTTAACAGTGGAGAGGATGTTTTTTACAGTTGTTCACAATAAGGATAAATCCTTATTGCTTTGGTCATTTCTTCTGTTTTCACCTGGTAGATTGTTAAACTGTGTATTATACAGAGATCTGAACTATTTTATTGTGAGCTGGGAATCGCTGATCACTTAAAATTAGCACAAGTCACTCTCCATAATTTAAAGACACCCAGTTTGCACTCTCTTTTCCCTGCCACTCCAGAATAGTTTGGAGTGCAAATCTGACAACAACTGCAATCTTTATTTACCTTATGGCTGCTGCTACTGCTTGAGTCAAAATGTTGGTTATCTTTATTAGGATTCGTCTTTCAATTATTTTGATTCCTAATTGTTTCAGTCTATAAAATTAAAAATTAGACATCACTATCCTTTAAATCAGCGCCAACAAACTGGCTATATCCCCAAAGAGCTAATATTAATAAACATAAAGAGCACAAAAAAAGTTAGCATTGGCAGTATGTTAAACAATTTTTAAGCTAGTTATTTTATAATAAAGTGACTCGGAGCTGACAAGCATGCACCTCCCTGTAATCATATAATTTATCCCTACTCAAGAAATATTGAAGATTAACACTGACGGGCCTCAAGTCCAAAGCAATAAACTCCACAGCTCTCATCATCATATTTTTCCATTTTAATGATGGAAGAGGTTTCACATTCAGCTTGTCTGGGTGCAGCTGCTGCTGCTGGCAGCTGCTGGAGCTGGTGAAGCTGTGGCTGAATTGGACCACACATACCGAAATATGCTAAGTCAAATATGGACTCAAAACATCAAGGGCTAAATGTAAAAGTTGTCAGAACAGTCTAACTTGGACAAGTTAGCTTACAGGTTTTAGGTGATAGATGACTGCTAAATTCTCAGTCACATACATCTAAAGAATGGAGGGTGACCCTTCCATGGTCCATGGAAAAATCTGTATTCGTCAAATCATTGGTAAGTGGTTGCTGTGAAATTGGTTGCTGAACCTCTAATCACGCAGGCCTACAGACCAGTTGGCAACTCCCTAGCACACTCGTCACTAAGGAGCAATGTGTATTCTCCAACTGGTTAACAAGTAGTTGCTGGACATTGCTGACAGTTGCTAGCTAAAAGTGGTTGCAAAACGATGTTGCATTAAAAACCCTGTTGCAATTGTTTTTGGTTCCTAGCACATTGCTACAGTTGCCCTTAGTTTGCATGGAAGATGCCAGCTTATCTGCAGCTCAGAGAAACGTCACCTTAGTAGAAGTTGTGTCATGCTGCTGAATCCTACACTTTTCAAAAGGAGCAACTTTTACTTTAGTTACTTTAGTTGGCAAGTGTTTGCAGACAAGTCAACGGCTTTCATGCAAACTGCAAGCGACCAGTTCACTAGTGACAAAAGCGATCGCCAAGATGTCTTAGTGCAGCACCGTCTGTGCCACTAAATGTAACCAGTGACAGCCAGCAAGCTAAACAACGACTCCTCAATCAGTCAGAGAATACACATTTTCCTCTAACAACTGGTTGTTGCAGGGGGGTCACAGGCTAGTCTGTGTAATTTAGGCCTAAGCTTAAAGTTTACGCCAGCGTTTTCACTGTGTCAGTTGGGGGTTTGATTATATGAAACAATATCGACAAAATAATTGAGCAATTATCTGTGAGAGTGCAACCCTGATTCTTTAAATGATCACTTTATCAAATTTGCCCCAAGAGCCACAAAGACTCTTCGTCCCATTTCAAATTCGTCGCTGAACAGATTTACAGTATTTCATCATGTGTCCATAGCAAGTCTGTACTCTTGTTATTGTGTTACTTTCATGTTACTCAAATTAAAACGAAACAGTTTGCAGTTGCCTTTGACTCATACCTGTTTTATCAAGAGAGATAAACTGTAGACGATGAAAAGCTCAGTGCTGCACAAACATGTTTGACGAAACCTGATTGTGCTGTACTTTCCTTTCTTTGTGTCTATTTTTATCTGTGCTCGCTCCGTGTGCCACATGCTTATGTTCACTTGCTGCAGATCTCACCTATTGTTTCTCTTGTCAACACAGATTATGTGGCCTTTCACAAGGTTTGATTTGTGGATTAATATGTTTTAAATATAGAGGCAGATCTGATAAGTGCAGTCGGAAACAAGTGCACGCAGGATTGTGTCAGTGGGGCTGATTGAAAAAAGATTCAGTATCATAAAAGGATGCACAAAGGGGTTGCTGTAATAGTATACAAGTAAAACTTTTAATTCAGTTTTTATACTGTATCCAGTCGTGATGAGGTCCTACCTTTTTCTAAGGGGCTTCATAAGGGAGCAGAACTAAACTCTTTGTTAATTTTGATTGATGAAGACACGCGATAGGCCTGAGGGTTCTTATTACCCTGAAGTACTGCAAATGGATGTTGTACTAATACATTCGGTTTCTGGTCTGCTGCTTACAGCCAAATCCTCCAAAAACAATAAACTTGAAATTCAGCATGGTAATAACAATATGCAAAGTCATCTGTCAAAAGTCAGTTTACAGCCAAAGGCAAAAGGCAGACAGTGAGAGAGGAAAGCAAAAAGAAATGCTAAATGTCTCCATATTATAAACATTCGGTAAGTTCCTTGAGGTGAATTCTTTTGGCAGAATTAGACTAAAATCATGAATCATACTTCAGCTTGTCGCAGTTTTCTTTCTGTTTTCTTCAGCAGTTGCTGTCTGTGTGATGAAAACCTGAACAAATCACACGAAAAGTGATCCTTTTTTCAAGGGACTGGACATTTAAACCTGATTACAGTCGCATTATGATTTCGCAAGACTATGGACGCTGTCCCAAGTTTTCCTGTTATGGAAATTACTGAAGCTTGAAACTTACGTTCCGGTCAAGAGGACATTTAGGCCCATGCTGATACCTTTTTGGGTAAAAACATGTAAGGCTAGAGAGGACTGTGCAAAATCTGAGGTAACCTTGCCCATTCCTAACTAGGTACATTGTCTTTGCTTCTATATCATAACCAGTTTGATACTGAGGCTGCTAGCTCTCAGGCAAGTGATAAATCTATCCATAATCCATCCGTCCTTTAAGTTAAAAAAAAAAGAAGAAGAAATCAAAATTTGTGCTTCAATTTAAAGTCATAAAATAGCAGAAATTGCTATATTTAAATTATTTTTCTCTAATGCTGTATTTGAAATGCAAATGATCAAACTGCTAAACATAACGGTTTCATAGTATAACTGTACTATAACTTGATAGTTCAGAGTTTTGTGCTTGAGTCATCCTTTTATTTCATAGCTGCCAAACAAAGCCCGTTTGCATGCATGTTTTTCAGCCAACCTTGCAAAAGTATTTGTCATAATTTAAAAAACATTTTAAAATACAGTGTGAAGGTGCAACTTCAGTTTGGAGAAAACAAGACTCTTGGATACAGTCGTGTCAAAAGGACTACCTTTACTCCTTCCATCTAAATTAAGAGTTCAAGTAGCAGCCAGTTCAAATGCACTTGATTCACTGATCATTAGCAAGTGTGACAAACTCTGTAAAAGCAGAAGTTTTGTCAGGTTGCCGGTCTGGAGCATTCAAGTGTGTATTCACTTTTTAGAGGATTGTTGCAGTGTGTCAAAGTCCCAGCAAATTCACCAAAGGTCAGCCCGTGCAATGCACTGAGGAATTGCAAAAAATCCAAAAGCTTCAGCTCAGACTCTACAGGCCTCAGTTAGCATGTTAAATATTAAAGTTTATGCAAGTACAATTAGAAAAAGACTAATATATGAATAAGTATGGCTGAGACAGGAAAAGCCTCTTCTCTTTAAAAAAACATAGCAACATAACCTCATCTAGATGCTGTAGTTAGATGAAATGCTGTAGTGGGACCATCAGGGCTCTGTGTATAAAGTAATGGCCGCAAACTTCAATAAACTGAAGCAACGTTGCGAAGAAGAGTCGGCCAGAATTCCTCTATAATGATGTGACAGAATGATAGTCCTTAAGAAAACCATTACTTCAGTTTATTGCTGCTAAATGTGTTTCTATGGCTTATTGAGTCATGAGGTGTATGTACTTGTGAAAACTTTCTCTTTCATATGACTGTGTGTTTTGGATGCTATGTAAATAAAGAGTCTATAGTACATTGGCTTCAATCAGCACAAGGAAAGACCTGATGAATAACTAGCAAACAGAAAGAGATTTGCAAATTCAAAGGAAGAATTGTCTTACTGTTCGATTATTTTAGCATGCTGACTGAAGAAAAAAAATCTGAAGCTACCACTGAAAGCACTTAAACAGTTGCTGTTATTTGGTATAATTACAGTGAAGTGATTGGGTGCATGCCGAGGGGGCTTATAGAGCCTTTCAGCTTGTATAGCTGCATTCAGGAGTCAAAACAGAGACACAAGCTGGTTTCACCCTCCCCAAGACACACAGTGCAAGAGTGTTACGCAACATTATGGCCCATTAGCACTTCCCATTTCTCATGACAGTTTTTTGTCGCTTATATTTCCACTCTTTTAAAGCCACTGTTAAGTGATTGCATAAATGTGTCCATTCATCTCCAGCAACTCCCAATATTTATTTTGTTAATGCTGCACATACACCCAGGAACGGCATGTTCAGGTTTTTGTTTACATGTATTTTAATCACACATCTTCTCCTGCAGGTAGGTGAGGTGTGAGTGGAGGACAGAAATGTACAGCTCCCTATAGCACTGTATTCTCTAAGTCACTTTTGAGTGTTTTTACTTGGATTATAACTAAGTAAATTAAACCTGCCAGACAGTCAGCTACAATTAAATAAGGGGCTTGATATAAACTAAAGGGTTGTCCTTTGACCTAACATCTGCCAGAGTGTACACACTGGGATTAGAGTCCACTTATTTATGAGAGCTCTGTTTCTGGTGATCTCAGGGCTTGGAATTCATTTGATTTGTTGAACCAAAATAAATGCCGCTGGCCAGGCTATTATGCTTCAGCTGGGATTTAATCGGTGCAGATGGAATCGAACAGATTTTCAGGAAATCAAAATAGAAATCGTAATGGAGCCTGTCAGGTTTGGATCCAGGAAGCTGGACTGTACCGGGGGAAGCCTTTGGAGAGGAGGCTAATCGCTTTCAGATGACCCGGTGAAGATGTGAAAGCGTGCTCTCTTTCCTGTGTGTCGATGTGCGCACAGATGTTCTCTCGATATTACTTTCACCAAAACAATGAGATGAATCAATAATTGGAGAAATGTGTTTCAGATTGAGACACCTCATCAAGCAGTGGACGGTTGTCCAATGTGGAATTACCTAAGATGAGTAAGGCTGTGTAGAAGCACTGCATTACAGGCAGTTTCAGAAGACTGACCTAGAGGAAACTGTGCCCTTGAAGTGCTCAGCAGCATCTTCATCTGCTGCCATTTCTCCCTTCAACATGCTCCCTTTACTTTCCCCTATCACAGTCATAAATTCTAAAAACCAATTGCTTGACTTGGTCTCTCAACATATGTTGCTTTTGTTGCACGTGGCACATGGGATCCTACCATGTATCACTGTCATAGCTCTCTTTTAGGCCCTCTTGCTTCACATACACTTTCCTTCAGAGCTCAGTCAGGGTTTTTTTTTCCTTTCTTTGATAAGCGGAAGCCCATCCCTTTCCTTTTTGGGACAGGCGCATAACCCTCGCCAAACACCTCTCTTATGACGGATGACTTCACTCAGTCATTGCAGACAGAGCCCTGGATAGCTCTGCAATGCATGCATACTTAGGGCAAATCCCCAATCGCACACACATATATGCACATCCACACAGTCGGTGCAGCTGACCTTGTATAGAGCTTGCAGCTTCATAAAAAGACCAAAATGCCTCTTAATCTTGTTCTACCAGTGCAACGAAGAGGCAGAAATCTCCCTCGTCTATATAGTGCCACGCCACTGTCTGACTGAGAGCTGTCCATGACTAAAAAAGGAACAGCATTCTCCAAAAAAGAGAATGTACATAAAAAATAGCTCTATTGCAATATGTGCATTACTTGTGAGTTACACAAGATGCAGCTAACGCTAATATAAAGCTTACAGTTTGTTTAGACTGTGTGTGTGTATTTGTCTGTCTGTAGTTTGCTTGTTTGTTGTTAAACTGGCTTGTGTTTACAGTAAAACAGGATTTCGGTTTCAGTTATAGCCTCCATCCTTGCACATGAAATATACTCTCCAGAAACAGGTTTTTCCAGACGGTGTGAAGACATTATGCCTGTGAATGTTGGGACTTGTTTGAATGTGTAACGACGCAAGAGGCAGAGGGATGTTTATCTCTCTGTGGACTACTTTTTTTTTTTTCTACAGGTGTATATTTTGGCATGGATGTGTTCTTGCTTTCTCAAAGCCAAGAAATGTCCCCATAATTTGTAGCAGGAGTTGAGCTACTCTGATTACTGATGTTTTCTCACAGCTACAATGATGGTATAAAGAGCCAGAGTCAAAGCGGTCAGCCGCTGACCCTGCAGTATCAGTCTGCTATGTGTTCCTCTTTTCAAATAGTTTTTTTTTTTTTTTCTTCTCCTGGGACCAAGAAGCTGGAGCTGTTAAAAGGCCTCTTAATGCTACTGGGGCAATTGCAGCCATGTACTTAATCATTTCAGTATTGTTTTTTGTCCCAGACCAAGAAGAAAAAAACACAGAATTCAGACTATTCAAAAGCTTTAAGCAAGGACATGAACTTCGAAGTGGGACGTAATTACCATTATGTTTAGGGACATGCTATTAAAGAAACCACTGGAGCACTGCCAGCTGTTACGACTCAAAAAATTGTTACTCTAAGCTGCAATGAATTTTCTGTTGGTACCATGCTTAATTTTTTCACATAATTCAGAAGACTGTGTGTGTGTGTATGTGTGCCACATTTTAATGAGAGTGCAGATTGTAAGGAAGAGTTGGTTCTTCATCCACCAAAGGGTTTATAGCTACAAAAAGGGGTGTGTGTGTGTGTGTGTGTGTGTGTGTGTGCTTTGTTAGAACAGTTTTCATTTGTATCCATTACTTTTAGCTAACACTTTTAACATATATGGTCCTTGCTAGTGCTGAGTTGAAACCCTTTTGCTGCCCTAAATATTTGTGGCGTAGATTTACAAAGTGCTGGAAACATTTTTTCAGAGATTTTGGTCTATGTTGACATGATAGCGTCACACAGTTGCTGCACATCCATGATCTGAATCTCCGCATCCCAAAGGTGCTTTATTTGGTGGTCTGGAGACTATGGAGGCCATTTAAGTAGACTGAACTCATTGTCGTGTTCAAGAAATCAGTTTTAGATGATTTGAGCTTTGTGATGTGTTATCCTGCTGGAAGCAGACTTCAGAAGATGGGTACACTCAGGCCATAAAGGGATGGACATGGTCAGCAGTAATAATCGGCCAGGCTGTGGCATTTAAACCATGCTCATTCGGGACTAAGGGATCCAAAGCATGCCAAGAATCACCCACACATTCAAGGAAGGATAGTCTATGCCAAATTCTTACCCTACCAAATGTCAGAGCAGAAATTGAGACGCATCATACCAGGTAACATTTTTTCAATCTTCCTTCCTGTCTTCTTAGCAGCTTCAAGCATTCTGGTCATTCTCCTATGACCTCTGGCATCAACAAGGCATTTTCTTCATCAGGCCTGAGCTCACTGGGTATTTTCTCTTTTTTGGAACAGTCTCTGCAAACCCTGGAGATGGTTTTATGAGAAGATCCCAGTAGATCTGCAGTTTCTGAAATACTCAGACCAGCTCGTCTGGCACCAACAACCATGCTACATTCACAGACAGTTAAATCACCTTACTTCCCCATCTTGATACTTTGTTTGAATTTCAGAGATTGTTTTGACCATGTCTACGTGCCTAAATGCATTTGTTTCGTTTGTTGTGATTGGCTGATTAAATTTTTTGGACTAACAACCAGTTGAACAGGTGTACCCAGTGAGTGTATTTCAGTCATTAATCCATTATTTGTTTCTAAGGATTTCAGCACATCATTCATTACTTTTACTCTAAATTCTGAAACATGTGGTGTCTCTTGCCTCCTGTATTTGCGATATAATGCTTGTAATCAAATCTCTGTCTTAATTTTGCTCACACTCAGTCCTAGTACCCCCTGTGGTAGTTTTAACCATTTTGATAGACACACATAAACGCATTTTATCAGGCACAGAAGATAAATATGGTGTATTAGGTGTTTGAGGCTTCACCATTCCTCTGTGTTACCCAAAGATTTTCATTTTTTTTGTCAAAAGTTTCATGAGTAAAATTCTTTCCCACTCTTTTCAGGCTAAACCCAGGAAGAGGTCATACATATTTATTTGCCTCATGTCTTTGTCTTTCTTTGTTTGGTCTTCTTTTATCTTTTGTATATCTTTTTTTTTTCACAATCCCTTGAAATTTCTTTGAATGTTACTAACTATTCCCCTCACAGCTTGGCTTGAGTGCTGCGCGAATCTCAGAAACTTTGAACCATAGGAAGCTTTAATAGCAAGAATAGAAATTATCTCCTGTAAGTCGGCTAACTTTGCCTTGAAGATGATAAGGCGGCTAATAATAAGACTCTCGTGCCTGGTTGTGCACGCTCTTGACTGAGGTAGTAATGAATGTCAAGCGCTTTATCAGAGGCAGGCCGGAGATGTGCCATCTTTATTTGATAAAGGAGAGATGTCGAGGTCTGCCCTTTCATTCAAGTGCCCACCCTATTTTTTGTCAGGTCGTCCCCTGCTGTGCTCTCCTTCTTCATCCACTTCTCAAAGGGAAAGCCCAAAGCAGATCGAGGCTAGGAGCCGTCATGTCACTCATCTCTCAGCCTGCCCCCTGCTTGCTCTCCTCAGATGTCCAATCAGACTAATTTTAGCTTGTTTTAGATGGCCCTGTTAAATATGGCTCTGTGTCCCCAAGCGTGCCATGATGCAGATGATCTGTTTGCAGTGGCTGTGTGCATGGAAAGCGCGCTCACGTTGTGTTTTTTTCTTTTTTTTAATGATGCTCCCGTGTGGTTTCTATTTTACAGTGAGCAGATTTAGCACAGGAAGGCCTATTTGTGAGGTGGGGTGGAGAGCATGGAGAGACATGTAATGCAGTTTTTAGGAGTCCCTTTACCTTTCAACGATTGGAAAAAAGCTGATTTTAGCATCCAGACGCATAGCTGAAAATGTCACCAGTAGACAGAGGTATATTAAGTTGCTGGTGCTGAGGCAGTTTGTTTTGTAAACACTTGTGGTAGCTATTTGGATCTATACATATGGTTTTACTCTCTGACAAAGACTATATATAAACTGGCTTCAGTAAATTTTTGGAAATATAATCTTTGCATTTAAAGGCTCGTAGGACTGGGGCTGTGGTAACTCTCATATGCACACTTAGAGTCATGGTAAAAAAAAAAATAGTGTACCCTTTATCAGTTCTAAGCTTTAACATATCAGGACATAGTTTAAAAAATCATCTTTCTTTAGCAGCTATTAAAATTATTTAAATCTAGCCTTAGGTGTAAAATGACACACAACAGTTTCCACTGTTCCATTATTTATTTAACAAAAACTAAGCAAAAATGCAGAAGCAGTGTGTGAAATATTAAATACACCCTGTGATTCAGTAGCTTGTAGAACTTTTAGCAGTAACAGCTTGAAGTAATTGTTTTCTGAATGACCTTATCAGTCTCTCATCATTGTGGAGGAATTTTGGCCCAGTCTTCTTTACGTTGCTTCAGTTCATTGAGGTCTGCAGGTATTTGTTAATACACAGTTCTCTTAAGGTCCCACTACAGTTTCATTCAGGTTGAATTCAAGACTTTGACTGGAAAATCGCTTTTCTTTTTCAACCATTCTGTTTGCAGATTTGCTGCTGTCCTTGGGATCATTGTTCTGTTGCATGACCTAATTTCTGCCAAGCTTTAGCTGTTGAACAGGTGATGAACTTTAACATGTAACTTGCTAAGGCCTTTAGGGTCTAAGATGTAGCTCTTACATCTGTTGCACTGTAGAATCTGACTTTTAGCAGAATTAGCTGGGATGACCAGTCCTAGGACAATTGATGGGCAGCAGTAATTGACTTTCATCCTTGGCATTGTGTTAACATATACCTGAATATACTAGAGCAGCAAACCGCCAAACCTTCTCCTTTTATAGAGTTGCTCACACTTGCTGATGATCAGTTAATCAAGTGCATTTAATTAGCAGCACCTGGCTCCTACTTACCTTCCTAATTCCTACTTGAAGCAGTAAAAATGTTCGTAGTTTTTCACACGCTGTGTCTCAGTTTCTGTTGAATAAATAATGACACAGTGCAAATCTCATGTCATGTGGTTCAGCAGAGGTTGCATTTACTTAATTTTAAGACCTGCGAAAGACCAGTGTATTTTCATCATGTTGTGATACATAAAACATCAGAACTGAAAGAGGGTGTACTTTCTTTTTACCATGGTTGTAAGAAACGAGCAAAAGAAACCACAGGACCCTGAGCTATAGACAGAGAGACGGGGCCTCAAACACAGGACCTCTTTTTCCTTCAGTGTTACATAAAGCTGTTATGTCCTACTGTGATGGAGCCACTGGGCCTGCAGCTATAGCTTTCCCCCACTAAAAGTGCTGATATGTTTCGGAACATATAAACATTGAAAAATTTGCTCATACTTTTGAAGCCTTAGTGCAGAAACAGCTTTAGAGTGAATATGTTATAAAACAGAGAAGCCGGAAGCCACCATTTGTTCAGAGTGGCAGGTGTGATGAATAAACAGTGTACAGATTGGGGATATAAAACAAAATAGTGTTGTACAAGGAAATATGCAGAATACTAAGTGGCTACATTAATTTCATTTAGTCCTCCTGACTCTGTTTTCCACTTGCAAAGACTGCAAATTGATTCATTTTTTTGCAGCTGTATAAGCCACAGTGCTGCAAGTTAGGACGCTATCTAAATAAAAATTATTAGAGAACAAATAAAGGCAGTGTGCATGAATTTAGATTTAAATGTGCTCTGTAAAAAACAAAACACCACACCACAAACAAGTGATTACATAACATTGCTGTGTGTGTGTGTGTTCTTTCTTTTTCACAGACAGCGAGATGGTCCCACTGGATTGCCTGCGTCCTCGTTCTCTTGCTTCCGCCCACCGGGCCGCCATTCAGCGAAGCAGTGGTGACCCTCGCCTCTCCGTCAGCCTGTGTGACCTGAGCCTGCAGCAGCAAGAGATGCATCTGGAGGAAGATGATGAGGATGAGGAGCAGCTACAGCCCCTGAGCTCCTCCTCCTGCCATGTGCCCCAAAACTCACAGAACTCACAGCAGTGCTCACTTTTGCCCAGCCATTTGGACAATGACCTGCACTTTCACTCGGTGCACGGCATCCACGTGACCGTGCTGGATAAGCACACGGTGGCTCGGCTGGATCACCGCGGTGATGAAAGGACATTGGTGTTCACCAGCCGACCAATGCGCTGCTCAGAGACTGTATTTGTGAAGGTGAAAGCAGGTGTCTCGCGGCCCGGGTCGCTTTCTTATGGCGTGACATCCTGCGACCCCGCCACCCTGAGGCCCATTGATCTGCCGTCTAACCCAGAGTCCTTGGTTGACCGCAAGGAATTCTGGGCTGTGCGTCGCGTGGCGATGCCACTCCACAGCGGCGATATCTTGGGCTTTGTGGTGAACGCAGAGGGGGAGGTTATGATGAACCATAATGGCGCCAGTGCAGGGATGCAGCTGTGCGTCGATAACTCCAGGCCTCTCTGGATGTTCTTCGGTCTGCACGGCACCATCACACAACTCAGGATTTTAGGTAGATTCAGTTGATCTTTTCATGTTTTTATCTTTCTGTTGTGAGTGTGTGTGATACCTAAAAATTTATTTTTATGTTCTTAAATCAAATTTGGATTGGAACAAATTCAGGAAAAACCTAAGCTATCACAAGAATGGACTCCATCACTGTTATTACTGCCTTAGAAAACACTAAGATTTTTTAACCTAAGAGCTGCTTGCATTGAAGCCATGTCTAACTGTCGAGTCACAGCCCTTTTAGAAAATGAATTTTTTGTAATTAGATTTCAGTCTTTTATTAGATTTCAGTTTTTCAAGATTTTTGTTCCCTTTTCCTCCTTCTGAATAATTAAATCTTAGTTCTAGGAAATCAGATGTGCTCACAGATCTTTACAGGGTGTCAGTTGTAACTTTCCATTCTTAATGGAGTGTGTGATCGTTGAATGACCTTTGGAAGCTGAATTCCCACTCAGTCAAGTCATGAAATAGTTTCTCCCTCCTCTGTTGTCTGGGGCTGCTCTCTGCCTTTTTATCAACTCGTATATCGCTTTTGGAATTTACATCCCACCCCCACAATTTGCCCGTGAATGTTAACTTTGTACCGTCGGATGAACAGAACTTGTATCAGCTGGGTTTGATTGCAGCAGATTTCACACAGAGGTAACGTCGCGTTACCTGAAGATACTCTGAACTAAAAGTGTGGGTGTGCGTGCACAGTTCAGGATTCAGAATGAACAAAGTGGGAACGCGTAATTGTGCACTCCAAAATAATTTCTGGGTTGTTTAATTTGAAGTTAAGGATGATATGATATGGGTTGTATGTAAACGCTGTAGTGATTATGACTGAGTAAAAACACAGACATGTTGAATAGATTTTTTCGGGGAGCTTTGAGGAAATTGATTTGCCTTCAGGCTCTGTCCAAGAGCTGCAGATCACTTCATTGTTCAACTCTTCAGAGCATGTAATCAGTCTACTCTGTACATATTTGAATCTGTTTGGGAGAATTTCAAAACAGGGTTTACTGTAAGTGAAAAATTGAAGGCCCTCGTGTCAGTGAAAGGTTATTTTTCTAGGTCATTTGACATTCAGCATGTGCCCTCATTTTGTGCAGGACCAGGTTAAGATTGAAATATTTATTATGATTTCCTCAGTGGTAAGTCTCCTGCACTTTAAGGATTTTTGATTTTGAATTTTTATGAGCTGGAGCTTGGACATAATTTATTTGCATGTATCTGTAAAATATCACAGAGGGCAGGAATCATAAGTGAGTGCTTGTGATCTGTTTATCTTCATCGCAGATCAAGTCTTGATAAATTCCTGGAGTAATTTTTTTGAGGACAGTTTTCTTACGGCTCAGAGTTACAGGATAGACATCTTTTCATAGAAAATCTAACATTTGAGATGAAAAAGAGGGTCAAAATACTTTGGTTGGTTAGTTTTTTTTTCTACAATAATTCATCTGTGGATTCTCTGCTCTCTCTGCTTTCATGTAGTCAGTCAGACCAGGAACTGAAGAGGTTATTTCTGTCTTGCGTGGGCTCCCAGCAGTCAGCATTATGTATCAGGAGGGTGCCTGTGATCGCTCCTCATGATGCCCTCCATATGCATTATTAAAATGTAATTGCATGGAGAATTGCGATGCTGGGTTTTCCACCCACAGCCAGTTCCTGTCACATTGGTCCTCCAGTTGTCTCTGTACTTCCTCTTTTCCTTCTGCATTTTCTTCCTCTTTCTCCCCCCCCGTCCTGATTCTTTGGGGGTATGAGCATTCTTCGAGTCATTACCCACTCCAGCTGTGGGGAGTGCATTTGTGACGTCTCTGCTCACCCACTCGCAGCATCCCGCACGCCATGAGTTGCCATGGAAACATCTAGCCAGTGAGGCAAGTGACAGTTTGTCGTGGCTGGGTGTTGTCAAGCCCGTGAAGCGGAACAGATGGGAGGCTGTTGCTCTCACGTGGTCATTTTGTCCATGTTATCTCAGAAACAGCGATTTGATCTTTTCATGCAAGATATTTTGGGTCGGTAAGGGTGTACTCGTGTAATTACCTGCTAATTTGAGTTGTAAATGTGATTAATACATATATAAGCTGTAATTTATTAACTATTTTCAAGAAAGATTTGGCAGAAAATTACCACCCAACTCTGACCACAGAGCTCCCAGCATCTTTCAGATCATTTTTGTGGTTGTACTCCCCACAGCAAGTAGTCTCTTCTTAATTTAGGGTTTAAATGAACCATTTGTTATTAAGTTGTGATCTACAGTAATAGTATTAGTATAAAAAAATGTATTCTAATGCTGCTTATTTTTTAGCACTCCGTTTTAGATACCTGGCAGTTAATCTTTAAAAAATTGTGCCTTACGCATTTATGTTACTTTTGATCAATGACAATATCAAAAAATGTAGTTAATGCAAGAACACTCTGCAGGTATTCTTGCAAACAGCTCCAAAACCCTTCATCAGTAGGACAGGACAGCTTGTATGCAGCTTGTATCATGCCACTTGCTGTTGCTTGTGGAGCTTAATGCGTTGGCTATGAATAGACTGTACACTCACGGGCCACTTTGCTAAGTACACCTGTTCATCTGCTTGTGTATCAGCCAATCACACATCAGCAACCAAATGCATTCAGACGTGTAGAAATGGTCGAGATAACCTGCTGAAGTTCAAACTGAGTGTCAGAATTGGGCGGAAAGGGGATTTAAGTGACTTAATGTTGTGTAGATGTTGTTGCCAGATGGACTAGTGTTCACAAAAAAACTGTCCAGTCAGGAGCACTGTCTCTGGGCAAAACACACCAGAAGTAGAAAAAAAACAAAATCTCACAAAAAAAGGAGACGCTAATGTGACAGAACAGCTGCAGAAGCGACAGAAACCAAAGTATGTGAAGGACTGCACTGAGACCCGCTTAGAGGAAGCAGAAGACTCATCAGTGTTGTGATGGAGAAGTAGATGCAAGTGCATTATTCATATTATCCTGTAGATACATGTTGCTATTAGCCGTTTACTGCTAGCTCGTCACTTCTGCAGCTGTTGCGTCACGTTATTGTCGCCCCCCAAAAATTTCTATTTTGTTTCGTGAGTTATGTTCCACTTCTATTGTGTTTTGTGTGCATTTGCAGCATTTTTCTATTTGCTGTCAAAACAGAATATCAAAATCTAACAATCTTTCAGATGGCCAGCATTTGGTTCCCAAATGAAATCTGATAGTACGAGAAAATGACCCTACTACTAATTTCATGATCTCATCAAATACTTTTCCAGTGAGTTTGTGGTCTCAATCACTAGATTCAGGTCTTCTTTAATACAACATGATGTTCATTTTCTAAATTATGGTCCCATTTAGAGTAAAATAGAAGACAAAGCAGGGTATGTTTTATGATCTGGCTGCCTTTCCTCCTCCGCCTCCTTGTGTTTTGCTTGTTTGTTTTATTTTAAATGCTGGTATGACATCCATCGTTAATATAAAATCCATGGCTGCACTGCAGTAACTAGAGCCGGCTCATAGTCTTTTGGATTTTTGAGTATGGTGGTAAGACAGAATAATATTTAGTCAACCTTTAGCAAAATTTAAGGGGACAAAAGCACAGTTAAAAAAGGAGTTTCCCTCACACCTGACACCAGGAAAACACCTTTAGCATGACAGTGAGTTCACTGTACTAGCACATAAGCTAGTTGCTAAAAGAGAATATGCAGTACTTGGTGCATGGAGGAGTTAAGTGGGGGGTAAAACAGGGCTAAAAGGAGAGCGAATATCAAACTTAGGTTTGGTGGAGGAATGCTAATGTTCATCCATAATTGCTTGATGTGTAAATAAACAAGTGTTGAAGGCCACTATACACATGCTCAACCACAAATAAGTCTCCTGCACTGCCAGCACAACCAAAGACACACATACTCATGATCTCACAGCCAGCCATAAATGCATATAATACAAGAGAAGATGGAAGGGTACATGAATAGACAAGAAGGTTATCCATTCGGCCTTATTGGAGTTCACCAACACATTAACTCAGAGCTGCCACATAAATGCTTAATGGAGTGCCGTTTAAATGCTACTGTATGCATACGTCCTCTCACTTTAAAATATATAATAACTTTATGAATAAATAAACATACGACTCTGAGAAGAGTGTGTCTCAGCAAAGTGCTTCGATCATCAATCCCAGCGCTGACCTTAAATGCAAGTAAATTAGGGAACGTTTAAGCATGGATAACCAGAAGCAGTGTGTTCATGCAGACTTTGCTCCATCTACTGATTTTTTTTTTCCTTCTTTCACACAAACACACTGGTGGTTGCATGATTAAAAAGCTACTATGACTTGTTTACATAGGCTGAAACTGAACTGCAGCGGTTCAAGTGGTCCAAAGAAAAGGCATCAGAGTTCAGGGCAGCGAATCGGGGCACGTAGCTAGAGTTACGCAACAAAGTGTATACATTTTACAAACCCTATTAACTTTTTCCCTTCTTTTTTTTTTTTGTGAATTTACAGCATTTTCCCACCATCTGTGGTTCTTCTTTTTTTTCTTTTTCTCCACTCCACATTGTATTGTAAGAAAAATTTGGATAAGCAAATAGTGGAATTGAATAAAAAACCCACCGATATTAGATCATTTGACACATGGAAGCATGGTGACGCCAAGTAAGTGACCAAACCGACTGTGTAGCAGTATTTCTGCCATGGTCAGTTGAAGGACTATGTGCAAACAACAATGCTGCATGCCTGCCAGGAAGACTTGATCAGGATTTGTCTGTCTGTGAAATCGGGGTCGGTACGCTCTTCTGTGAGGAGAGATGAAGTGCCAGTATGAGAACTGATGCCAGAGCCTGTGGTTATGGGGTGCGGATGGGGACGCATCACACGGGACGCGCAAGAGAGCGTCTGTGGAGGGGCGTTTTTTTGTACCCTACCCAGAGGTATCGTGGGCTCATGAAGGAAGAAGGAAAAGGGGGGTGAGGGGAGATTACATCAACTCATAGGCTCCTGACTCACTCACACACCCACACACACTGTAGACTCATAAGTCATCTGCTTGGTGATAGAGAATGTTTGACGTACATGTAAGGGAGAGAACGACAGGCTGAGACAGCGACAGAGATACAACTAGACATCAAACCTCCTACATTAGCTAATTATCAGCTCTGACTTCCAAAGATGCGGATGATTGAAACGTGAAAAGTGAAATGTTTAATCTTTGCTATAGAGGTATTTGTTAGCGCCACGTGTTTCCTCTCTATCTCCAGGCTCATCTCAGCACCCAGACCTGCGAGGCCCATCGGTGCCCAGCTCTCCATCATGTACACCCAACACACCCACAATGCTTTGCAGTGGCAACTCTGAGTCCAACCTCAACACTCCTTTGAATATCAACCTCAATTCAAGCCTCAACTCCAACTACCACACGCTGTTTTCCTCCTCCACAGGTTTGTCCAAGCTTTTTTCTTTCCTGTCTTTGGGAACCTTCTCGGAGAAGTTTGCTTTTCTCGTGAAATCTTTACAAGCCAGGTCATGGTCTCCGATTCAAGTATTTACATATGCCTTGTTTTTGTGTCCAGATTTTTCCACTGTGTTTAGAAAAAAAAATTGTTTATGAAATTTAAATTTATTAAAATGCAGAGGTGCAACAGAGCAGTAAAACAGCCAGCAGCACAAACGCTGACTGAACAGCACCAAGACGTCAAACCACGAAAAGCACGTCAGTGCATGAAGCAAATATTTACCTTGGTGATGTGAAGCAGCGATCCTTGACATCACTACCGTCCCAAGCTGCCGGCAGTATGACAGCAAAACTCCTGACACATAATGGCGGCAGCAGGAGTGATGATTGGAGTGCGCACACAGTTATTCTTGCATAAAGTTGTCCTGAAGCTTCATTAGCAGGAAAAATAGGGGAATAGCGCTGACAGCTTAAATAAAAGATGCGTTGGATGTAGGGTACGTTGCATTGAGCAGAGCTGAATCTGTCTGCGTGAACTACTGGAAGGTTTCTTCCATTTTTCTGCCTCACCTTCAGACTGACATATCTCTAATGGCTTTCTTTTGTCACCCCAGGTACAACCCCAAGCTCTCCATTCTCTAACCATCCAGAGTCCCCCACCTTCCCATCCTGCTCCAGCTCATGGAGTGATGAATGCACCATCTGCTATGAGAATGCAGTGGACACGGTCCTCTACGCCTGTGGGCACATGTGTCTCTGCTACGCCTGCGGTCTCAAACTCAAGAAGATGGCCAACGCGTGCTGCCCCATTTGCAGGAGGACAATCAAAGATATCATCAAGACCTACCGGAGCACGTAGGCTCGCGATAGGCGATGTCAGGTTCAGCTCGGGACATTGTCAAAGCCATGTGAGACTTTGTAAAGACACGGCACAACCCTTGATCGTTTGCGTGTGCAGTCTGGCTCAGGTACTTTAAACTCCCCCATTAAAGCTTTTAATTATTTCATGTCTAATGCACATCCTTGGGAAGCTAACAGTTGGTCCACTGAGATTCATCAGAGACCAATCCAAACGTACAGTGTGATCAACGGAGACACATTTTTGTGTAGTAACAGCACAACAACAACACACCTTGACCCACTTCCACTGAAGAGAAGAAGTAATCTGAAGAGGCATCTGTCCTACTTCGCCACAGTAGCTCATCAGTCTGCTGGTGATAGCATCGCTGCTGGCTAGTTTTATGAGAAGTAAAACTGTCCAGAGGAGTGGAGAAATAAATCTGTGGTTTCACCAGCTGCTCCATCGCAGTTTTTCAGGCCGTCTTGGTTAAAGTGTTTTTTTTTGTTTGTTTGTTTTTAAGTAGAAGCTCATGGCAAGATCAGATCGCAGTGAGGAATGAGTAGAAAGACAGAGAAAGAATGTGGCGAGTGTGGTGTGTTTGTGGTGAAAGCGCTTCTCTAGCAATAAAACACAAAGAAATGTCTGACCCTACAGGCTGAAGAAAATCCTGAAAGGGAGCTCTGTTGTGTTATAAATGAAGTGTTCTGCTGAATATCTCACCACCTGCTGTGCTTCTGTGAATGTCAGGCAAAGCAAGATTGCGCAAAGGGTAAAAAAAGTGTGAACGTTGTCACCGCAGAAGGTCACGCTGGCGGTGAATGAGGATGTAAATCGGTGAGGAGGAGGAAGGAGGAGAGAGGATCTTGTACGTTTGGGAATGAGACAGGAAAGAAAGGAGCGTCTTTGCTGCATGTCAGGGTAAAGAAAATGTTCACGCAGACATACCAGATACAACTTTAGAAAGCCTGTAAAATGAGGGACTTGCGTGGATTGCATGTCCTGCTTCTTGGCAGCCGTTCACACCATCTCTGGCTGGTTGCTAAAGCCTGCTGGATGCTATAATTGCACAAAAGTCATCCAAATAAACAGTGGTGGGCAGGGAAGCATTTGAAAATGCTGAAAGAGCACATGAAGATGATGAATCAACCTCTTCATCCCTGAAAGAATCATATGAAATCCCACATAAGTTACAGATGGCTCCTCTTACTTCAGGTTACACCCGTCTCTTTCATGTATCGAATCTGAACGTGAATAATTGCTTTCAGTTATGACATATTTATGTGTCCTCGAGCGTATTGGAAATAAAAAAAATTGCAAGTTTGTCATCAGTGGCAAGGATGTAGCTTGTTATTGTGGGACATTTGTGTAAAAAATTTGCATATCAGTTTCTGAGTGCTGCTCTCCATCGGTAAAAGCAAACTCCAAGGACATTTTCACTTGACTAATCTCTTGCATTATGTACTGCTTTGAAATGTTAAGAAACACAAGACATGTTCAGGCGTTACGCTGGCCTCGCTGAAACATTGCTCATCTTTAAAGTAGTAAGTGCTGATTTCTTTTCGAGCTTGTCGTCTTGTGGGGAAAAATTGGCAGTTACTGTATGTCGTGGAACATTTGAAGGACAGCTAAGTTTTCTAGTGTGCCTTTTAAAAAAGAGAAGCTTGGACAAAGTTAGGCTGCTCACTGTGAAAACCTAGAGGGATGTCGAGGTCCTTTTTTATCTACGAGCCACAGGTGGAACCACGAGAAGATTGGAAGCAAATGCATCAATGTGCTTAATATCAGCGTGTGCTTTTTATTCACTGCTAATGATGAAATGTTTGTGTCACTACAGTGTACAATACTGGAAATTAGTTGTGAGCGTTGAGAGATGCTCACCGTGTACATTTCTACCTGGGTTTATTTTCCTTCCTGACCAAATATGACCTAGCAGAAATCCAGCATTGCTGAATGTTTGAAATGGATGAAATGGTATTGATGAGTGTAATATTAACTGTACATTATGAGGTTTATTTATTTTTCAGTGCTACAATAAGAAATTATCACTGTTTCTTTCATATGTGTGGATGTAGTGTCCAAAATGTAAGAACATTGTTTATTTTATGGTTAGCAGACAAAGACTAAAGGAAACTTTTATTTCCCTGAAAGGCCCCTGCAGTTGTGTCAGCTGATTTTCACTGAAAGAAATAGTTTGACATTTTGGGAAATGCTTACTCATTTTGCGGTGAAGATTCAGATGAGATGATCCATACCACTCTCTGGTGGTTGCATGGTGCGTACATTAAGTCAAGCATTCTATTTAACTACAAATTTGAGGTATTTGTATTTCGCTTGAGCATTTCCAGGATTTCAGAGAGAAACATTCAATTTTTGGGGATATCACCTCAGTCTGTTGCTCTTCATGGAGCTAGAAAGCCAAATATTACTTTCACTATGTCAAAAAAAAGTCTAAAAATTAGAGAAACGGAGAACCACATGATAATGCTACTTCACAACTGATAGATATTTAAATAAGCACCTGTTTGCTTACAAGTTTGCCACACCATGTCAAACCGTGGCCTACCTGAACAAACACCCCGAAGGCTTCACTGTTTGCCTGCCAACTCGTCCCTGCCAAATAATTGTGCAGCCAAATCTGTCACACATCCTCTGGAAAAGTGGTGAATGGTGTAATTTGTACACTTTGATTTCAGCCGTGTGATATTTTTGGAGGTACTTGTTTGCCTTTCTACAGACTCAGGCGAGCTGCATCTCCAGACAAATAAGAGAGTGGTATCAATCTATTCATCGGTTTCCCAAAAGGCCAAATAAGAGAAAATCAAATGTAAAGTTGGAATTGTTTGGCTTTACCTTTCGGTAAATTATATTTCTCCTAATCGAGCATATTTAAACTGTGTTGTGGCCTGTGAGTAGTTCTGTTGATTCTGAGAGCTTCTTTTTTTTTTTTTTTTTTTTCCCCCAAACGTGACCAAACTAAACCGAATGAGACAGTACGTGAAGGTGGGCATTGTGTATTTTTGGACAAGAAAATTGGCTCCTAATTTTGGTTTTCTGGCCTACTTTGTGGTTTCTGAATTCGCTAATTATGTTCTGTTTGTTAAATAAAATTTAAATCGCTGGCTTCCCTCTTTGTCTGTTATTTCCTATGACTGTATAACGTGACAAAAAAAAGGGAAAAGAGCACATACAGCTATTCTTTCGATACAATAAAGAGTGAAAACTGACCATTACCATTTAACTGCCGGGGTGCTTTCTCTGTTTTATGCACAGCAGGAAAAAAGAAGTCAATCTTGCACAGACGGGGAATGAAAGTGCATTAGCGGCCATTACCTTTTCCCAAAATATACATTATACAAATGTTTCATGGGAGATTTACCTCTTGTACATGAAAATTCAAATTAGGCAATAGCTCGAGAACTAAAAGGCACCCAACACAAACACTCTCTGCAGTAGTATACTTGACTAACATCCCACCATATACTATATCAATAACAAAGGCAATGGCTTTTAGTAAACGGCTATAACTCACAGGGAAACTGTTTAGAGTTGTGGTATGTAGACCTGGACAGAGTGAACATCATCTGTTATTTACTACCCTGCAGGCCTGGCTCTAATGCAGCAAGGTTTTAAGCTGCACTCCAATAGGCACAAATACAGCCTGCGACGTCCGGACATGAAACAGGCAGCAGTGTGTTCAGAGGTGAGAGGGAAATACACAACCAGGGACTGCGAAAGTGACATGAATACAGTACATCTCGCTGGTGTCTGTGTACACACAGACTTTCCACTCAGACCTCTCAGTGAACCTGGCTGTGGGCCTTGTGAAGGCTTAAGGGCTTGCCAGACTTGTTTGAGCTGTGTTATGGTATCTCTTCTAGACAGCTGTTTGGTCAAACGCGCAAACTATCAACTTATATTAATGTATTAAATTTGTATTCCAAGAAGGCAAGGCACTATCGATTTTGAATTTTAACTACACATCAGACAGTCTGAGTTTGTGTTTGTTCCTCTGCTGTAACTGAGGCACTAAGCTTTTGGTATTCAGTGTGATGTAAAAATCTTTTCCTCAGTCAGATTGGTGGCGTCGTGGGACAGACTCTGAAAAGTGTTATTTAAAAAGTGCAATTTTTTGTTTTAAAGTCCGTGATATCAAATGAGTACTTTAAGCCCCACAGTAATTATTGAGCTGATGAAGGCACAGGTGAAGGTCGCAGTGATGCAGTGCTTTGTCTGCACCAAGATGCTGAGTGCTGCTGCCATCCAGTGGCCAGAAACATGTCCAGCATCTTATGCACTGGCAGATAACACACAGGATTAAAAATGCTTTCAGTGCATTTAAAAAAAAAACAAATATTCCATTCAAAAACCCACTCAATACACGGCAAGTCCATTTTTTATAAATAGTAATGGCAGTAGGTTGACAAGAATCTCATTTAATATAATCAGTTTTGACCATTAGCCATAAATATGGATTCTAGTACCATTCTTTAATCATAACATATATATAGTTAATGAAATATTTTCTTTCCAGGTGCTATAAATCACATTTTCCATATTTCATCACCATAAACTATCAGCTGGTCTTCAGATACTTGTGGTGACACAATGAGGGACACATTGCTTTTAAATTTGAAGTCCCCAATAGTGTAATGCATTTCCTTCTTCTCCCTGTCTTACTCATGTAATTCGTCATTTGCATTCACAAGTAAATAAACATGCACGCAATTGTGCACATTTAACTTGTTATAAAGATGATGAATGGACATTCACAATTAGTTCCAAGCCAATGACTGCACGAGTCTCAACAGTGGGATGGACATATTCCACATGAAATTCCTGTGGGCGGTAAATCTTATTACAATTCAGGAATCAAATCCAATATATCAGCAATATGCAGAGTCTGACACTGCAAAACCACTCCAGTGTTTTGATTTGGTGTTTCTCTGATTGCAGCTGAAGGCGACAATATTATACGTCTCCAGACTGGTAACTTAAACTTTTGCTTTGCGAGTTGATGCTAAATTAAGTCGCTCAGCAACTGCAGAATGAAAGCCAATGTCAAACGTGCAGGTTCTCCTAAAGCAGTACTGCTGCCGATTAGAAATGAATGGAATCCTAAGCAACCCAGGATGATCTAATTTATTTGAATGAAATCATCTGGCTGGTAAAACACTTGAGCTGTATTATATCTTTATATATATGCAGATGTGGGATGAAACTAGATATAAACACATCCAATACTAAGATCTTTTACTTAGTTAAAGGTAGAAAGAGAACTGAGGGGTATCCTATTGCCAGTGATTATGGCTGGTAATAAATTTCATCATACTTTCTGTCGACTGTTAACAGGATTATACAAAAAACTACCTACCGGAATTTCATGAAACTTGGTGGAGAGCTGTATTTAGAGAAAAACCCTTTTAAATGCGGGTGCCGATTCAAAATGCTTTTGTGAAACAAGGTATTGACCTTGGGAGAGGATGTCCTCTCAGAGTGCCCTTCTAGCTTTCAATCTGCTCGCATGATAATGATCACATTCACTCACAATAAAGAAGTGCCCCTAAACACACCTGCAACGCAGAGGGAAATAAGCTAATTTTGGTTTATCGCTTCTACAACAACATCAGTTTTCTAAATTGATATGTGTGAAAGATGATTAGTTATTTTTCCTTCTTTGATAGGTCCTAAAAAAATGAGCCAGAAAATATTAAAATTGAAGCGCTTTAGAGGCATTTAAGGAGTGTCAGAATACTATATGTATATCCCATTTTACATAATTAATGCTGTTCAATAATGCAGTTATGTGAAAAAGACAGTTTTCAAAGAACTTTAGAACAGTTTTTAGGAGCAATAACTTGAAGTGGTCCTTTTCTGTATGACTTTAGCAATCTCTCGAAGTGCTGATGAACAAATTTTGGAAGCTTGATTCTTTTCTTTTTCAGCCGTTCTACAACAGAATAGCTCCAGAATCTGATTTACTTTTGGTGAAAATCAGGTCAAGAACAGACCAAATGTGAAAATCGGTAAAAACTTTATATTTTTTATGGATCGGCTTCAAACTTCACAACAATATACTGGGTCTTGGTGGCCTTTGACCTTTACCTTCACTGTTAGCACCCAAGGTCAAAGTTGACTTAAAAAAAAATTTAAGAAACCACAGATTCAGTAATATATCACATGAAAGGGGATGAAGTGTGTGTAAGCACACTTAAAAA